>CM076580.1:1309775587-1309857367 GCA_034641835.2 Pinus albicaulis
CAGCTCTTCAAAAAATACCTCCATTGCTAAGACACCTTCCCTTCCCTAGAAATTTTCTATTCTCATTGTTCTATTGTTTATTCTAATTGCAATTCCCCCTGATCTTCCATGAGAATCTAAACCATGATAATTCCATCCAAGTTTGAGGGATGATAAACACTGAGATATACTATAACTATCACTGAGAGTCTCCTGTAGACATATAATATCCAACTTATCCATCTCAATAAACCTCCTAAGGGCTAGTTTTTTCGCAGGGCTACCCATACCCCTATAGTCAAATGAACGAACCTTCATCGAGAAACTACTGCAAGGTTTCTCTTTTCTCTAATAACCTGATTAACAAAACTTTTCCTACTTGCTACGACATCCACCCCATCCATATGGATATATTTGGATATATAGGAGTTTCACCTCCGACCTAACTTGGGATCCTTGGGGGTGAGGATGAGCCCAAGCCACATACCGACTTCGAGACTTGTTTGGAAAGTGATCTCGAATTCTATCTGTGGCTGGAAATATTATCATATGCTTCATCCACACTATTAATTACAGGAATAAGGGTTCCGACCAGGATAGACGGAGAGGGGGTAGGGAAACATATATAGGCTAAGACCAAAGGAAATGAAAATGAATTTAAATAAAAAATAGAAAGGTCCATTCTAGTAGTTGATAATGAGCATGATGACAAATAGCATGTAGAAGGAGCTCGAGAAAACAAAGGTTCTATTATCACCCAAAAAAAAATTCAAAACATCATTGTGTCAATTTTGCTTTTGGTCATGGTTCAAAATTTGGGTTTAGAAGTCAATTTAGGATTTCATCAAGGGTAGGTTAGATTTTTATAATTTCAAAGCCCATCCTTAAGTTCAAATAAGGTATTTTAAGGTTCATTCATTGTCAAATATCCATAATTTCCATTTGTGGGTCATTACCTAAAGTTTCATGTCAAAACTGGTCAATTAACCAAGAAACCTTGTTTTCGTAGTGCCACTAGTTCAAAATATTTGATTTGCTCTACGAAAGCGGTAATAGTTTCGTAGCGAAACAGGGAAAAATACACTGCAGGTGCTACGAAAGCGCGGTTTCTAAACTATCTTGTCATCTGAGCTGGAAAAGGTTAGAAACCGTTGGGAAATGGTAAGTTAGTGGTATGATGAGTCAGTTAATGATGATATTCAATGTACTTACCCACGTTGTAGTCATCATTGTCATGATAAGGTATGAATGAGGCATCATTCAGTCATGAGATGACATTTTAAATTCAAAATCTTTCCCAATTAGACATTTTCATTTCCTTTTCCTCCATTCGAGATGTGTGAGCACTGAAGTGTTAAAGCCAAACCTGTGGTTGTTTTATACAAAGTTTTTCTTCATCCTTATCAAGCAAGGCTAATATAAATTAATCAAGCGAGGCTGTTTTTTCACATTTTCAAGCGAGGTTGATTCAATTTATCAAGCGTGGCTAACAGGATTTCCGAGAAGCATGGCAGAGGAAAAGAAAGTTCACAGAGGGGGACACTGCTTAAGGCATGAGCCTGAAGACATGAAGGCCATAATTGAAGACCCAGCAGTGATGGAGGCATTCAAAAGAGTAGGTTTTCTTCGGCTTTGTGAAAAGTTGCAGGGTTTCCAGACACAGGTGTCCAAATAATTTGCCTTGAACTTCAATGGAACAACTACCAAGGTTGGGATGCTAGGTGTGTTAATTAAACCAAAGATTATTTCTGCCGTTACAGAGATACCTAGAGGTCAAGAAACTTGGTTCAAAGGTTTCAAATTTGATATGGAGCCATGTAAAGATTTCATGAAGCCTAAGTATGCAGATATGGACCTCAATAATGCTATCCCTAGAAGCTGCATCAGAGACACTTATGCAAAGTTGCTGCTCAACATTCAGATGTATTTTACTTGTGAAGGCAGATATCATAAGATTTACACATATTATTTAAAGCTACTTTTGCATTTCACTGGATTTTCCCTTTTATCTGCATAGGAGTCTTGCAAAAATGGATAATAAAGTAAAATCCGAATCTGAAGGTAGTGAAACATCCTTTTTTCATCACGGTTTAATGAAATTATTGATTTTAGATGAGCTTCAGAAGATAGGTTGGTATTGGGCATCCTTTTTGTTTATAAATGGTTTTGAGTTGGAAACCCTAACTCCTGCTAGAAACCCTAAAACTAAAGGAGTTCCATCATCACCAACAGAAGAGACTAGTCAACCTATAGTTCCAAAACCATAGGAATTTTCAAAACTGAAGCCAAGGAAATAGGTTGAGAAAAGGGCTTAGTAGACACAAATACTTGAAATACCAAATCCATCAGGTGCAAAATAAAGGTCAAAGATTGTCAAAGAGGCTAAACAGAAACAAGCTGTCAGCAAGCAGGAAATCAAAAGAGTAACAAGAAGCCAAGCAGTGGCATTAAAAGGAAATACAGTTGCTACAACTACAGAGGACATCCCAGTAATAAAGGGAAATCTAGATGACATCTTGCATTCTATTGACATAGAGGAGACACCCATTGTTCAATCTGATTTCATTGGAGAATATGAGCATAAATAGAAAAAGGATAAGTCTGCAAAGAAGCTTGAGTTTGAAGGTGAAAATGCACCCTTCATCTTTCAAGCAAGAAAAACTATAACTAGGCATGCTAAGAGACTCAAGGAAGGTATAAAGGAAGTTCAAAAACCGATTGAGACAGCTAAAGCCCCTTAAGAAGTGGTTGATCTCTCATCACCTATAGTAAAGCATGCAGCCAACAAAACAAATAAGGGAAAAGAAGAAATGACATAGTTTCAACATCTTGATGAGAAATTTTGATTGGAAAACCAAGAAATTGTTGTGATGAGAAAGAGGGCTAGAAAGCACAGTATTGAGAAATCAGAGTATAAAAGAATCAAAGCATTGTGGGAAGGTCAAACTAGTTCTATTTCTGAAACTCCATGCAGTGCAGAGCAGTTTTTCACATGGACAGTCCCAGCAATAAAGGAAGCAATTTTTCAGAGTAATAAGTACTCACTTGAGCGCTAATAACAAGAGACTTAAAGATCAAGTGGAAAACTTGGAGTAGTAAATGAATTTGATTCATGATGAGTTAAAAAGTAGAGGTATTAAGATAACAGTCATAGAATATGCATATAGCTAAATCAAATGAAAATGAGAAAGGGACCTCATGAAGGCTGGAATGACTGTGTTTTTCACTTGATATTTTTTTTAAATGATGAAATCAGATTGATTTTGAAAACTACCCACTCAATAGTTTCGTAGTGCAGACGGTGTAAAAAGGGAGAAAAGTGCTACGAAACTATTGTCGTAGCTTTTCTTGCCCCTTTTCATCAAATTTTCAGAAGTAAAACAATGGATCAAGTACTAAAATTGATAGGGAGGATGTATTTAAATTCAATTAACATAATTTTGGAGAATAGAAGTCAAAAAATTGAAGAAAAAAGGGGTAAAGGGCAGCACTATGAAAGGCGCTACGAAACTGTTTGTTTTCATAGCGCAGTGTATTACAACTCATTTGAACAATTTGAAGATGGTTTTGGACAGTTGGAGCTTAAGGTGGAGTTTTGGCATGTGTTAATTCAATTTACAATAGCTAAGGACATCGAAATAATGAGTTCATGATGGTCAGAATGTTCCAAGAGTGCAAAGGATCCTATGCCTAAAAAATAGGGGACTATTTCCTACTTTGGTGGAGGACAGAAATATGCTCATGAAGAGTTGAAGCCTATAATCCAAATTTGACCATGTGTTGATACACTTGGAAAATTATGTAATTTAATTCAGATAATTTTGCTATGGATAGAGATAAGAAGTTTGAATCCTATTTGTAATAGGACTGTCTAGTAGATTAGTTGTCTTATTGTAATAAATACCATGTCATATGGTTAGGCAAGGTGTCAAGAGTCAGGAGTTCAATGTATCTAGCATAAGATAAGGTTATCTCATGTTGTAAATGGTCTATAAAAGATCAAGAAGTCGAATATTCCAGGGGTTGAACATTTTTTGGCAAAAGACTGTGTTTATTGTAATTGACTGGTTTTCAGCTAATATAGGAGATTTCTACTTAACCAACTTTAGATTCATAAGGATTTTTAGTGTCTTCTTATTCTATTTTAATCTCTCTATTATCCTATTGCAATGGAGTTTGTCTATATTACTCAGAATTCATCTTTGATTCTTTGACTTCCTATATAAATGAACTTACTGTGTTTTTACAGTTTCACATGTGTATCTCTTGACTAAAACTCTGATATGCCTCAACTTCCATGTTAAGTAGATTTATTGGTTTACTAAAACTATTTTGACTCCATAAGCCCAATGTGTACTTGCTGATGTGATTTTCAACCTACATTTATCATCTATCTGATTATTACCCCACATAGAGTTAGGCATCTATATTTTTATCAAAATCATTAACTCTTGAGAGAGCCCCTCTCATGTTGAGGAGTCTAAGCCTCAAT
Source organism: Pinus albicaulis (assembly GCA_034641835.2). Lineage (NCBI taxonomy): Eukaryota > Viridiplantae > Streptophyta > Pinopsida > Pinales > Pinaceae > Pinus > Pinus albicaulis. Next base: position 1,309,780,059 of record CM076580.1, read on the forward strand.
CAAAAGATTGGTTTGAAACAATTACATGAGATTGATTTTATTAGCAGCTTATCAGGTCCAATTTTGTGATAGATTTTTGGTGCATCTGCCAAGAGTTTAAAGATTATATTTTCCTGAAATTTTGAAGCTAAACTTCTGAAGGTAGCAGGAGCTCAGGAAGCTTTTCGAGGCTGCATCTACCTTGGTGAATCCATTCAGAATTTATATGATCAAAGGTGGCTTCAAGAAGGAGATACACGAGGAGTAATCCTAACCCATATCCACCTACCATCGTGAACAATCCAAACACCATTTCCAGAGGAAATCATGGCATTTTTGAAATATCAAGTACTCCATCACATCCGAAATCCTTGTCCTCTAAAATTTTAAGAAGTCCTGAAGATAAAAGAGTTGATGATAAAATTCAAGAGGTTTTGTTTAGATCAGAAAGTGAAAAGGAGCTAACTAAAATTATCTTAGACTTGCATAAGAGAGGTATTGATACCTCAGCTCTAGTAACACAGGAAGACAAAGAAGAGTTTTGGGAAGTTGTTACTTTTGAGTTGTTATTGGACAAAGAGTCTTTAGATAAATTGAAAGAGCTTGATCCTTTTGAAGTCTTGTTTAAAAGTAAAGCTGGTTTACCTCTTCCAAATTGGAGTTCAATTGTTAGTGGACCATAAAGACCAAATAGTCCTCCTCATAGCATTTTTTCATCCTCTATTTATACCATCCCTAAAGCTACTACAGTCCCTCTAACCATGGTTGGAAATGTACCTCCTCCACCTGCTGCACCTGCTAGATATTCCCCTCTTGTTCTTCCAACTGTTTTACATGACCTCCCTAGCAAATATGCTGCTAGAATCAAAACTTGGGGAAGTGACGAAGACATTACAGTAGAAGAACATGTGGACCAATTTAATGATTTTATAGACATGGAGGAGGTTGATGATGAAGATGTTAAGTTGAGGTTGTTTGCTCAGAGTTTTACTAGTGAAATTAGGAAGTGTTATAAAGCCCTTACTCCTGGAAGTATTCATAATTGGAATGAGTTTGAAGATACTTTTCTGAGAAAATGGGGAAATATAACTAATCTAGTACAAGACCTCATTGAGTATAGCACTTTGAAGAGAGTTGCTGATGAATCTGTTCAAAACTTTTCAAAAAGGTTTAATAAGGTGTATGACTCTATTCCTGCCCATTTGAAACTGCCACAAGCCTTAGCTCAGATGAGATATGAAGCTTTTGAATATTATTTTTCTATACTTTTGAGAGAAAGAGAATCCCCTTCACTTGCTGAAATAAAAAATTATGCAGTGAAGGTGGAGGTTAATTTGATAGCAGCTAAAAAGTCTAGGAATAAGTTCAAAGAAGAAGATAATACTTCCTCCTCTACCTCTCAAGATAAGATGGATTCAATGATGAAAAAAATGGAAAATTTGATGGATAGGTTGGCATTTGGGAATACCTCTGCTCCTCCTGCACAACATGAACCTCAATTTAGAAACCCTCAGTTCAAGAGTCCTCAGAATCAAAAAAGACCAAGGGAAAACATAAATCAATAGCCTAATCCTCCAGTGAGACCTCCTTTCCAACAGAACTTGATTGATGAAGAAGATGATCCTGAAATTCCTAAAGAGTCTATTCACTATTTAGATGAAGAAATTTTTGGAATTTTCTTGACTAAAGAAGAACATGATCAATCATACCAAAGTAATCATGGAGAGGAAACATCAGATTATCTAAAGGGGTATCAACATGTTATTTTTGAGATGCAAAAATAATACAATCTCAGAAATAGAAATGTGTTATCATTGCAGACAAAACACAGCCTAAGAAAGATACACCTAAGGTTTCTGATGGCAAGAAAGATGCTCCTAAGGTTGCTGAAGGTAAGAACCAGCTCTTCCTCCTATCAAAGAAGCTGAAAAATATGTTTATGTTTTCAGCCTTGAGAATGAAATTTCTAAGATTAAAATATCAGTCCCTTTTGGTGAGATTCTCAAGGTAAATTAATATAGAAGTAGGATTGTTAAAATGTTGAATTCAGAACCAGGAGCTGCTGATATCTTGAATGTACTAGAAGATCATCCAACCATATACTCGGGTCCAAGACTAGAAGATGAACAAAATGAGGAGGTGCCTCCTTTTTATGTGAGCCTTAGCATTCATGACATGACATTGCATAACGCTATGTTAGATTTAGGGGTGTCTCGCAATCTTATGCCCAAAGTAATCATGGAAAGAATGGGGTTAGAAATAACTAGACCATATAAGGAATTTTTAAGGATGTTTTTGTTGGTCTAACACAAGTTCCTACTAAAACAGTGGTCATGGACATCATGGTAGCAGACATTCCACCGAAGTTTGGTACATTATTTTCAAGGTCATGGGTAGCGAAAATCAAAGGTATAGTGAAGTGGACCTTACTTATGCTACCATTCTTATTTTTGGTGAGAAAATAATATTGTATCGACAGACAAGAATAGCCTGCATGGTGAGTAGTAAAGACAAACCCCAAAATTTTCCAATTTATGCTCTTGATACTGAACTTGGTTCTACTATTATTTTCAATGAGTTGACTAATGAAGAAGAAGAGGAGAGGAAAGCAGAAAATCAGAGTTCTGAAATTCAGCAGTCTGAAAATCAGCAAATAGAAGATCAACAAGTCAGTGATAAGGAGTTGGAAGGTTAGTGGTCATTGCATTTTGATGGATCAGCAAGTAGAGGAGGAGCAAGAGCAGGGATTTGGATCACAAGTCCAAGTGATGAGAGTAAGTTCTTTTCCTATAAATTGAACATTGATTGCACAGATAACATGGCTGAGTATGAATCCTTGATTTTGGGCTTAGAGGTTTTGAAAATAATGAATGCTCAAAACATTTTTGTTTTTGGAGATTCAGAATTAGTCATTAAACAAGTTGAAGGTGTTTATCAAACAAAGGATATAATGATGAAGGCATATAGGAACTTATTTTTGGACATGTTGGAAAAATTTCAAGCTTATTCATTCATGGTCAAAACTAGAGAAAAAAACTCCATTGTTGATTCTCTTGTTGTCTCTGTAAGTATTTTCATTATTCCTATGCATTCCATAGAAAAATATGAGGTTGAGATTCACCATAGGCCAGCTATTCCTGATAATATTACTCATTGGAAATTTTTTGAGGATTATCAACAAGTGAAGAACTTTATTGAGCTGAAAGAATATTTTGAAAATATACAAGTAGATCAACAAAATATGCTTGCTGAGTCTAAAGGGAATTTTGAAGTTTTGAAACTAAAGAACAATTCCATACCAAAGGGACTCATACGTCTTGAAAAACTTTTTGATCATAATGATGTTTTTAAATCCCCTAAGATACAAGTTGATGATGAAGAAGTTGAGAGTTGTAACCTTGGTACAGTAGCTATGTCCAAAATGATTAAAATTTCAAAGTTTCTTTCAGCTGATATGAAGTTTAAGTATATTTAAATGATGAAGAGATTTATAGATGTTTTTGATTGGAATTATGCTGATTTGAAAGAATATGACCCCACTATTATTCAGCATACTATTCCCATAAAATAAAATGAAAAGCCTTTCAAGCAGAAGTTGAGGATCAATCCACTTCTCATTCCATTGATTGAGAAGGAGGTAAAAAAATCTTTGATGCCAAAATAATTGTCCCAATCAGATTTTAAAATTGGCTTGAAAACTTGGTTCCAATTAGGAAAAAGAGTGGATAAATCAGAATATGTATTGACATTAGAAATTTGAATAAAGTCTCTCTGAATGACAATTATCCTCTCCCAAAGATGGACCAAATTCTGCAAAATATTGTTGGTTCTCAGATAATGTTTATGCTTGATGGTTCTTCAGGTTATAATCAGATCCTTGTACATCCTGATGATCAGGAAAAAATAGCCTTCACTACACCTTGGGGTACTTTTATGTACGCCAAGATGCCATTTGGTCTCATGAATGCAGGAGCTACTTTCCATAGGGCAATGGATATTGCTTTTTCTAAAGAGAAGGAAAATATGGTGGTTGTTTATCTTGATGACATAACAGTCTTCTCAAGGAGGGAAGAAGATCATTTGAAACACCTGGAAAGAATTATGCTAAAGTGTAGAAGGTTTGGCATCTCTCTAAATCCCACCAAAATTATTTTTTCTTTAACTTCAGGTAAATTACTTGGACACATCATTTCTAAAGATGGGATTAAGATTGATCCAAATAGGGTCAATGCAATTCAAAAGGTGGATTTTCCAAGAAGCAGGAAGGAGATTCAATCTTTCCTTGGAAAGGTAACTCTTGTAAGGCGATTTGTTCCTAATTTTTCTAATATTGTGAAGGACATAACAAGGATGTTGAAGAAGGGAGTTGACATTAAGTGGACAGCAGAAGAAAAACACTCATTTGAGGAAATCAAAAGGGCACTCACACAAGCACCAGTATTGATCATTCTATATTTCTCAAAATAATTTTTGGTTTTTACTTTCACATCATAGAATACTATCACTGGAGTTCTGCAACAAAAGGGACAGCAAGGTATTGAGCAACCTATTTCATTTTTTAGTAAAACATTAGCTAACTCTGAGCTGAAGTATAATATCTTAGAGAAGCAAGCCTATGCCTTGGTGAAGGCTATCAAATATTTCAGAATTTATATTCCACATTCTCATATTGTGGCTTTTCTTCCTAATACTATTGTGAAAGACATCCTCACTCAAGCAGATCTTGATGTTAAGAGGGGAAAATGGATTGCTAAATTACTAGAGTATGATATAAATATTAAGCCAAAAAAATTGGTCAAAGGGAAAGGTTTAGCAAAGTTCATGGCACAGTCAAACTTTGACTGTCTTGACATAAACTTAATTGCAAAAATATCAGAAATTTCAGATGAGGAAGAAGAACTAGTTCCTATTGAAGAAAAATACATCTCTTCATATTGGTACAAGGAGGTTGTTTTTGTCCTACAACATCATAAAGCACCTGTTGATCTAAAAAAGTCTAAGGTAAGGTTTGTAAAGCTAAAATCCTTGAGATATTTTATTTTTGACAAAAATATGTTTTGGAAGGATACTGGCGGAATTTTGCTGAAATGTTTGCTGGAAGAGGAAGCTGATAAAGTGATTGAGGAGTTCCACAAAGGAGATTGCGGAGGTCATCATTATTGGAAATCTACAGTGAACAAGATTCTTAGATCAGGGTATTATTGGCCTACAATGTTTAAGGATGTCTACAAAAAGATTGATGCCTACCATGAATGCCATATTTTCGAGTGTAAGAAGAAACTTATACCTTTACCTTTAATGCCTATATATGTGGAGGCGCCATTTTAGCAGTGGGGACTATATTTTATTGGAGAGATTCATCCATCATCATCAAGTCAGCATTGTTGGATTCTTATGGTGACTGATTACTTCACCAAATGGATTGAAGCAATCCCAACTAGGCAAGAAAATGATTCTGTGATTATTTATTTTTTGGAAAATAATATTTTTTCTAGGTTTGGTTGCCCCATGAAGATTATAACTGATAATGCACAGGCATTTAAGTCTAAGAAGCTGATAAATTTTTCTCATCAATATCATATTAATCTTGGGCATTCTACTGCATATTATCTGCAAGGGAATGGTCCTGTTGAACCTTCTAACAAGAGAATTGTGAGGATCATTAAAAAGGTGTTGTAGGAGAATAAGAAGGCCTAGCATTTGAAGCTGAAGTGTGCCTTATGGGCTGATAGGATATGCACAAAAGGGTCAATTGGAACCTCACCATATGAGTTGGTATATGGGGCTGAGGCCATTTTTCCTACATCTCTAGGGGTACCTGTCATGAAGCTGATTCAAGGGTTAGAAGAGGAACCAAATGTAGTCCAGAGGAGAATCAATCAGCTAATAGCTCTACATGAGAAAAGGAATGAATTTTATAATAGCAATCAACAATCTCAAAACATAATCAAGAGGACATTTGATAAGAAGATCAAGGAGGAAAGCTTTCAAATTCAGGATGAAGTGTTGAAATGGGAGGCCAGAATTGAAGAGAAAGGAAAACATGGTAATTTGAGAACTTGTGGAAAGGTCCTTTCAAGATAGTTGCTTTTCATGGAAACAATACTTACATACTGCAAGAGATGGATGGAAAATCATATGTTGGGGGACCTGTCAATGGCAGTTTTTTAAAGCATTACTCTTCCTAAAAATCTGATTTATCATTCATGTCATTGTACATATTTCATTTTATGCATTTTTCTACTAATAAAGACAAGCTAAATCAGTAAGCTTGAGCCCGAGGTGAAGGCCATTAGAGCTTGAGGAGAAAGCTTTGAAATTTCAAAGTTTTTCTGTTTTGATCAAGAAAATGGATAACAGCACTGGAACTATTGGTTCTTAGTGTACCACAGGGGCACACTATCCCAACAGGAGCCACTGTCATCACCCAAAAAAAAATTAAAACATCATTATGTCAAGTTTGTTTTTGGTCATGGTTCAAAATTTGGGTTTAGAAGTCAATTTACGATTTGATCAAGGGTAGCTTAGATTTTTATAAGTTCAAAGCCCATCCTTAAGTTCAAATAATGTCTTTTTAAGGTTCATTCATTGTCAAATATCCATAATTTCCATTTGTGGGTCATTTCCTAAATTTTCATGTCAAAACTGGTCAGTTAGCCAAGAAACCTCGTTTTTGTAGCGCCACTAGTTCAAAAATGTTGATTTTCACTACAAAAACGCTAATAGTTTCGTAGTGCAAATAGGGAAAAATACACTGCATGAGCTACGAAAGTGCGGTTTCTAAACTGTCTTGTCATCTGAGCTAGAAAGGGTTAGAAATCGTTGGGAAATGGTAAGTTAGTGGTATGATGAGTCAGTTATTGATGACATTCAATGTATTTACCCACGTTGCAGTCATCATTGTCATGATAGGGTATGAATGAGGCATCATTCAGTCATGAGATGAAATTTTAAATTCAAAATATTGCCTAATTAGTCATTCTCGTTTCCTTTACCTCCATTCAAGATGTCTAAGAACTGAAATGTTAAAGCCAAACCTGTCGCTGTTTTATACAAAAAATTTCTTCAGCCTTATCAAGTGAGGCTGATATAAATTAATCAAGCGAGGTTGCTATTTCACATTTTCAAGCAAGGCTGATTCAATTTATCAAGTGAGGCTGATAGGATTTCTGAGAAGCATGGTAGAGGAAAAGAAACTTCACAGAGGGGGACACTACTTAATGCATGAGCCTGAAGATATGAAGGCCATAATTGAAGACCCAACAGTGATGGAGGCATTCAGAAGAGTAGGTTGTCTTTGTTTTTGTGAAAAGTTGCAGGGTTGCCACACACAGGTATCCAAACAATTTTCCTTGAACTTCAATGAAACAACTACCAAGGTTGGGATGCTAGGTGTGTCAATTACACCAGAGATTATTGCTGCTGTTACAGAGATACCAAGAGGTCAAGAAACTTGGTTCAAAGGTTTCAAATTTGATATGGAGCCATTTTAAGAGTTCATGAAGCCTGAGTATGCAGATATGGACCTCAATAATGCTATCCCTAGAAGCTGCATCAAAGACACTTACGCAAAGCTACTGCTCAACATTCAGAGGTATTTTACATGTGAAGGAAGATATCATAAGGTTTACACATATCATTTAAATATGCTTATGCATTTCACTAGTAAGATTTCACTTGATTTTCCCTTTTATCTGCATAGGAGTCTTGCAAAAATGGCTGATAAATTACAAGCCAAATCTGAAGGTAGTGAAACATCCTTGTTACATCATGGTTTAATGAAGTTATTGATTTTAGATGAGCTTCAGAAGATAGGGAGGGATTTGTCATCCTTTTTTTTTATAAATGGTTTTGAGTTGGAAACCCTAACTCCTACTAGAAACCCTAAAACTAAAGGAGTTCCATCGTCACCAGTAGTAGAGACTAGTCAACCTATAGTTGCAAAACCACAAGAATTTTCAAAACTGAAGCCAAGGAAATAGGTTGAGAAAAGGGTATAGTAGACACAAATACTTGACACACCAACTCCATCACCTACAAAACAAAGGTCAAAGACTGTCAAAGAGGCTAAACAGAAACAAGTTGTCAGCAAGCAGGAAATCAAAAGAGTAACAAGAAGCCAAGATGTGGCATTAAAAGGAAAGACAGGTGCTACAGCTATAGAGGACATCCCAATAATAAAGGGAAATATAGATGACATCCTGCATGCTATTGAAATAGAGGAGACACCCATTGTTCAAGCTGAGTTCATTGGAGAAGATGAGCATAAACAGAAAAAGGCTAAGTCTGCAAAGAAGCTTGAGTTTGAGGGTGAAAATGCAGCCTTCATCTTTCAATCAAGAAAACCTATAACTAGGCATGCTAAGAAACTCAAGGAAGGAAGCAAGGAATCTCAAGAACCGATTGAGATAGCTAAAGCCCCTGAAGAAGTGGTTGATCTCTCATCACCTACAGTAAAGCATGCAGCCAACAGAACAAAGAAAGGAAAATAAGAAATGACAGCGTTTCAACATCTTGAGGAGAAATTGAGGTTGGAAAACCAAGAAATTGTTGTGATGAGAGAGAGGGCTAGAAATCACAGTATTTAGAAAGAAGATTTTAAAAGAATGAAGGCATTGTGGGAAGATAAAACTAGTTCTATTTCTGAAACTCCAAGCAGTGCAAAGCAGTTTTTCACATGGACAGTCCCAGCAATAAAGGAAGCCAAATTTGTCAGAGTAATAAATACTCACTTGAGAGCTAATAACAGGAGACTTAAAGATCAAGTGGAAAACTTGGAGCAGCAGATGAATTTGATTCATGATGAGTTAAAAACCAGAGGTATTAAGATAACAGTCATAGAAGATGTATATAGCTAAATCAAATGAAAATGAGCAAGGGACCTCATGAAGGCTGGAATGACTGTTTTTTTCACTTTATATATTTTTTAAATGATTAAATCAGATTGATTTTGAGTTTTTGGCACATTCGCAATTTTTGCTTTGGAAAATTTTTGAAAAAATTGCCCACTCAACAGTTTCGTAGCGCAGGCAGTGTAAAAAGGGAGAAAAGCACTACGAAACTACTGTAGTATATTTTATTTCCCTTTTTCATGAAATTTTGAGGGGTAAAACAATGGATCAAGTAATAAAATTGATAGGGAGGATGTATTTGAAGTCAATTAACATAATTTTTGAGGATAGAAGTCAAAAAATTTCAGAAAAAAGGGGTAAAGGGTAGCGCTACGAAAGGCTCTACGAAACTGTTTTGTAGTCGTAACGCAATGTATTACAGCTCATTTGAACAATTTGAAGTTGGTTTTGGACAGCTAGAGCTTAAGGTGGATTTTTTTCATGTGTTAATTCAATTTCCAATAGCTAAGTACCTAGAAATAATGATTTCATGATGGTCAGAATATTCCAAGAGTGCAAAGGCCCCTATGCCTAAAAAACAGGGGATTGTTTCCTACTTTGGTGGAGGACAGAAATATGGTCATGAAGATTTGAAACCTATAATCTAAATTCTACCATGTGTTGATACACTTGGAAAATGATGTAATTTAATTTAGATAAGGTTGTTATGGATAGAGATAAGAAGTTTGAATCCTATTTGTAATAGCATTGTCTACTAGATTAGCTGTCTTTTTGTAATAAATACCATGTCATATGGTTAGGCAAGGTGTCAAGAGTCAGGAGTTCGATGTATGTAGCATAAGATAAGGTTATCTCATGTTGTAAATGGTCTATAAAAGATCAAGAAGTCGAATATGCCAGGGGTTGAACATTTTTTGGCAAAATACTGTGTTTATTGTAATTGACTGGTTTTCAACTAATACAGGAGATTTCTACTTAACCAACTTGAGATTCATAAGGATTTTTAGTGTCTTCTTATTCTATTTGCATCTCTCTATTATCCTATAGTAGTGGAGTTTGTCTATATTACTTAGAATTCATCTTTGATGCTCTGACTTCCTATATAAATTAACTGACTGTGTTTTTTACAGTTTCACATGTGTATCTCTTGACTAAAACCTTGATATTCCTCAACTTCCATGTTAAGTAGATTTATTGGTTTACTGAAACTATTTTGACTCCATATGACTCATCTATCTAGGTATTACCCCACATAGAGTTAGCCATCTATATTTTTATCAAAATCATTAACCCTTGAGAGAGCCCTCTCAAGTTGAGGAGGCTAAGCCTCAATAAAAAGATTGGTTTGAAACAGTTACATGAGATTGATTTTTTGATAAAAGGTTCCAAAGAAAGGATAGAAAAATCAGTACCGAAATGGGGATCAAAGCTTGATGTTTAAGAGTGTGTGACCCTTGGATATGGAGGGTGATCCAGATGAGAATGTGGGCCTTTTTCGATTTCCATACGAAGCTTCTGGGTGTTCACATGTTTATGATATTTTTGTATTGTCCCTAGTCCATCCACATCCTTTACATCCTCTCTAACCTTTCCATTCTTCAATTAACCAGCCAATTTTTCTTTTGCAGTCATGGGGAATTATTTAAAGAGATGACGGACCTCATGAGATCTTCTTCACCTAAAGAAAACCCCTTCATAATACAATATTTGTAGCCAAGTTTTTCCTCTGCATTGGAGTTTCAGGATTTCTACTAGTCCTTCTTTGGTGTCCAAGAGAACCAGAATGCGTCAATAGTCCATATTTTATGTTTCTGAAAAGGACTTATCATGATCCAAGTAAACCCCAAAGTCATCTCCAATAGGTCGGAAAACTTCCTCTATCCAAAATTGTAGTGGTAATCCCAGCATCTGAACTCATATAGGCCTTGCGCCTAATTTTTCACGATCAGGGTCGAAAAGTGGAGACCACCTCTTCAACATAACTGAAACCATCTCTATGTGCCAGAAATTTGACAAACCCATGTCACATGTTCAGCCATTTCAAATATTAACACAAACCATCCCCTGGTTATGGTCACAAGTGCAGGAAAAATACCCAGAATTTCATCCCAAATCTCTGCTAACGATTTTTTAAGATGTGTCGAGGAGTAATTCCTTCCTTGAACCCTTCCTACAAGGACATTTACCTCCATATCCATCACTTGGTCCAATTTTATACCCTCTCTGAGCACCAAAAATCATCAATGCTCTCTAACCTTTTTACTCTTCGATTTATTGCTTTCCTTATTCAGATGACCCTTTGTAGAGATACCTCCCTCCTCGTCTAGTGTCAGGTTTTCTTCCGCTTTAGAAACCCTCACATCCTCCTGAGCGCATGCCAGTACATTAATGGGAGCCCCTTCAAAAAATTTGGAGTTTTGCACCAAATTTCGAGAATTCTCTGCTTATGATAAAGTGTTTGCCTCCGACCTTCGAAATTGGCCAATTTCCTTCGAAATATGATCCTCGATTGAGCCCCTTCCGACACAATGTTCACTTGTACCAATAATTTCTGGTAGGATAGAAGGAAAACCACCCATCCCTAAAACTGCACTGGGGTCAATGTATTGTGCTAAGAATTTAAATTTGGATGGGAAAGGTACTGACAAAGATGAATGTTGCTATTAATCTTCTAATAACATCTCCATATTCTGACCATCACCTTGAAACCATAAGGAGATATTGTCGGAGTCTGGAAAGATAGTATCAAAACCTATTCACCCAAGTGCACCATCTAAACCTTCTAATCCCTCCAAGGCACACCTAGTGGAATCGATCTGATGCTCCAGTTGTCCAATGATCACTGATAAATCCATGCAAAAATGCATAGGTGGATATTCTGTCTAGATCGACCCATAATCTAGGGTATCAGATGAAAAATCTAATATTTATTCATCCACATAATCAGTAGAGGCCTGGTGATATTCCGATAACGAATATTCCGAAAGCTAAACCTCTTCCCAAGTATTATGCTTTCCCTTCACCTCTTTACCGTAGATCTACCTCGATTCCTCCACTGCCACTGTCTATGGATTCTACTACAGCTTAAACAAAATAAACCCTAACCTAACCTTAAAGATGCTCTTACCTTCTATCTCTCGCACGACCTCAGAGCCATTTTTCATCGATAAGTCTATTTCTCCATTGTGTAGGGGGAATTTTCTTTGAACTCCTATCAGATAATATGTGTAAAGACATTTTAAATTTTCGGACAAAGAAGACTTCCGCTAATCTATCACCATTCTATATGTCTGCTTATGCAATGGATGCCATCTTCTTTTCACTAGGCTTCCCATGCATGGGCTAGTAGTGGACACTTTCCAGCCCACTTCCTATACATATATATTATAGTATTATCTAAGAAGAGAATTACTTTGACCAATTGTACCACATATGTCATCTAGTAATGATTCACTATATATATCCATCTTCAATTCAACAATTCCAAGTATGTCTCGTGAGTGTTAGGACTTGGAAATTACTTGGTTGAATTTTTTTTATCTATATTAGGGTTTGGGGAAGTAATGACTCCCCCAATTTTTTCTCTCTTTACGTCCCAGATAAAATATTATCCATATCAATGACTTATCACATTGTAGGGATTAGAATTACCCTTGAACTAAATAAATCTTCCAAAAAAGTTTGGCTCAAATTTCACAGTCAATTCAGCCCCTTCATTCTTCAAAATTATCAACATGCTGAGAAGGAGACATTATGTTAAGTCCCTATATTACTATTGTAGTCCCTTATTATGTTAGTTTAGCCCCCCTTATTGTTATTGTTGTACCCCTATAACCCCCATATTGTTATTATTGTGCTCTTACATTATTATTGTTAGGTCGGCTAGGATTACATTGTGGCCCCATGGACTCCTATATATAGAGAGGAGGTTTTGTCATTTGTATCATCCAAGAATTTTTCATTAATGTAATGTATTGGAGGTTTCCCCCTCGAAGTGGCTTATTTATAAGGCGTTGATATCTCTTTTCTTCTCTTTTTGGAGCAGGTTTCACAACATTTGGTATCAGAGCTTTGGATTCTAGGGTTTCGCTGCTCTAAATAGGTCATCATGGAATTTTTTATATAAATTTTTTTCTAAGAAGGTTCAGAATTTGAAATTTTTAGGGTGCGAAGCTGCAATCCTAAGGAAACTCATCGCAAAATTTCAAAGCTTGGTTCACAACATTTTCGGAGATATGATCTGTGGAAGGTAGTGTGTCTTTAGGCTCCCGAATTTCATCTCAAAGAGGTGATCATGGGAAAATATTCATAACTCTCTCTCTAAGCATCGGATTGGAGTGACGTAAAAGGTGGTCACAAGTAAATGGACTATAGTTTATTTTCTATCAATTTCATATCCAAAGGATAAAACAGTGACACGTGGAAAGTCATACAAGTTCACTCTACTGAACCAGTCCATAATTAGGTCATTGTGGGATATTGGACATAAATTTTCCTTGGAGAATCCAAATCAGGTTAGACCTATGGCATTGGAAAGAGGATTTAGAGGGCTACCTCAGTGTCAAATTTCATATATTGAAGAGCTGAAATCACAGAGATAATCCAATTTCAATATCGAGCTCCTCAAAAACAAGAAAAAGGTGTGTATTTTTTTTCCCGAATTACATAAATCTTGTTTGAAGAATCAATTTGAATTAATTCCAAGGGCATATTGTAAAATAGATATCAGTATTGGGTTCTAAAAATTCCCCGTAAAAATAATTCAACACCCATTAAGCCTTCAGAAGGCTCTACTATGACTCATGAAGAGGAATAATTGTAGTATGGGATATGAAAATTACGGTACCAAGTGCAACAAATTTCGATCTTATGAAGAGAAATTGAAGATGAAATAGATGGTTTAAAAGCAGAAATGGAGGCTAAGTTGGATGGTTTGAAGGATCAAATAATAGCTAATATGGATGATAAATTAGTGGAAGATGACATCAAGCATCAACAACAAGTTCTCCAAATCTCAAAGGATAACCTAAATTTGGTACAAAATCTAATGAAACAATAGGAAGATCAACATCACATCGAAATAAGTTCTGAAGCAGTCAGAGAAACAAGAAATTGACAAGTACGATCAATTTCAGAGTATCTCAGCAAGTGGAAGAAATTTCCTGTTGAATATTCCACATGGGAGGATGAGAATTTTATACAGAAGCATCAAGAAATAATCAAGCATTGAGTACAACACTTGTTTGAAGGAGAGGGGAATGTTAAGTTCCTATATTACTATTGTATTCCCTTATTATGTTAGTTTAGCCCCCCTTATTGTTATTGTTCTACCCCTGTAACCCCCATATTGTTATTATTGTGCTCGTACATTATTATTGTTAGGTCGGCTAGGATTACATTGTGGCCCCATGGACTCCTATATATAGAAAGGAGGTTTTGTCATTTGTATCATCCAAGAATTGTTTATTCATGTAATGTATTGGAGGTTTCCCCCTCGAAGTGGCTTATTTCTAAGGCATTGATATCTCTTTTCTTCTCTTTTTGGAGCTAGTTTCACAACACATTAGCCTTAAATTAACTAAATCTTGCCAGGAATCCTGCCATAGCTTCTGAACATTCTCAAGTAGCTAAAAATATATTTTTTAATCTTACATAAGAAATTATGTTCATGACCACAATAAATATGACAATTTGTTTTTCCAGACCTCCCCCTTATGAGCTACTTTGTTATAGAGCAAAGAAGTTGTCTCCAGATATATTTCAACACTTCATAGTTTTTATAGGTTCCATAAGGGCTCCTCTGCCTATGAATTTGATAATGCTACCATATGGAGATGGTTTTGTCGAAAAAATTGTCAATTTTTCTTCACGAATGACTCCTTAGGTCTCTACACTAAGATATATTTCTTCCACTGATTCCAAAAATCAAGGTTCCTAACTCAACCTGTTGGTTAATGATATGAGTAAAGAATGGCAGTAATTTTTGGAAATATTGTCACCACCATATGATGTAGCTAAGGAAAAGGAAACTCTTGAAACAAACACTTCAGATAATATTGCTCAATAAACATTTCCTATTACCCCCCACTCTTCAAAATATATTCTTGCACATCTTGGTGCCATTTCTAAGACCCATCTTAATACTCAGTTTAATGTAGAAGTGATTCTTGCTCATCCAACTTCATGAATTTAGTTAAATGTTAAATAAATTCCGCTAATTATAGTTTTTTACCATCCTCAGCATAAAGTTGTAATCAAGAAAATCATGAGGAAAAGAAGAGTGGAAAACACGCCTTATACAAATACCACTTTAGAAGCCACTTCATTAGAATTAATTTGGAAGAGTGCATCAATTTCTCCTCATGAAATGTTGGAAGAGTTGGATCAATATGTAGGGGCTTATGCTTTAGCTAGCATAGATAAAGTGGCTCATGTCAAACACTTCATTAAAGAAAAATATTCCAGGATACAACAACTGGAACAATATATTACCAAATCTCAAACTCAAATTCAAGAAAAAAATACCTTGCAAGCATAGATCAAATAGACGGATGACCAATTAAAAGAATTATAGCATAGCATTGAACGGACAAAAGCAGAAGCTTTAAAATTTTCCTAGTTCAAACACGAAGCTTATGAACTTAATTTATAGCTTAAAAAACAACAACATATTCTCTGTGATAAGTTAAGTTTAATGCAGGTGCAATGCAAACAAATTGATTCAATGGTTGATGTGGAAAATCGATATGAAAAGGCCAAATGTGACCTTATTTTTTTTTTTTTTCTAAATTGAGCTAATTCTATTTTTGTATAAGTAATAGTACAAAACTGCCGCAGTTCAGCTGTGTTAGCCTGAAACTGGGCCTGAAAGTCAAGCATAGTTCTGAAAAGAAGCTGCCCATATAGGGAAACCAACTTTGTAAAAGTAGTCTCACCGCCCTTGTGAAGGGAAACCGGCGGAATAGTTATGATTGTAATGACACAGTAACAAAAAGCTAGCACTATCATAAACGGAAACCAGTGAGCTGCTATGTAATGAAGAAAACTAGCATCACTACAAAAATAAGCAAGATCAAAGACCATACTGCTCCAAGTCATTGCTGAGTCAAGTGGGGGTGACGGGAGAAGGCTGTTCCTCCACTATTGGGCAACCGAAGTAGTCCTCAGGATCATCCGCATCAGCATCCATAGCGCCCTGAACCATAGCGCCCTGAACCGCCGTAGTTTCCACCTGCAAGGGAGAGAGACCACGGGGGGAATTGGCTGTGGCATCAGGCTTGGCCAGGTCTTCAAGAGGAGTAGCAGCCGAAGTGGAGCAAGGCGCGACAGAGGTAGGGTGGGGGTCGGGAGAGGCAGGAGTGGAGACATTCCAAGAAGGAGAACTGATAGTGGCATCCTCTCGCAAAGTAATGGTGATATAGGCAGTAATTGAAGGGCGGTTGAAGGTGCTATCGAACCTCAACTCCGTGCGTTGAGTGGTCTGGCGGATGAAAGGCGTGCGAGTGGGCAGTGGAGCGTGAGAGGCGGTGAAATGGGGGGCTTCATGCTGAAGGGAGGCAGGCGGCCGACCATAAACAAAATCAAAAGGAATTTCAGAGGCAATTCTGCTGGAAGAGGGGCGCTCCCCAGCTGAGCAACCGCGAGTGCCACCTCTACGGGCTGTCATGCGCTGCCTGAGTCGAGGCATGGCAGGTTCGGCGTCGGGAGGCACTTGAGTATGGATAGCAGCTGGCTCAGCAGAAGAGCTGGGAATTAACAGAGGCAGACCACAAGGATACAGAGCGACAGACGGGTTAGAACTAGGCTGAGGGGCAGCGGTCGCACCAGAACAAAACTTGTTGTTAGAGAAGTGGACACCAGGTAAGAACTCAATACAACTATATAACGAGCAGCGCCGGCCTATGACTGTGCGAGCGCTTGGCTCAGCACAGTGGACAGGGCACGCACCGGCCAAGGGAACCATACAGACGTGGAGAGAGGCGAAGAACTCGTCGAACAGTGAGTCGAGCAAAGAGCCGGTTTCCATAATGCGCATACCAGGCAAAACAAAACTATAGAGGCGCTGGCATGGAGGAGCATTGAATGAGGTTGCAGGCGCAATGAAGGCGCAATTAAATTTTCCATGGAGAGCCATGTGGCCACCACGCTCGATGGGCGTTGGGAAATGGCCACCACGCGTACCAGTTGTCCCCATGGGACTAACAAGCATCTGCATCCGGAAAAGGCCAAATGTGACCTTAATGATATCTTAGAATGGGAATATGACTCAAAGAGAATTCAACCAAATATTCCAAAAGTTGATGAGATGCATAAATATATTATTATTGGAAGTTGTAAAGACAAGATACATTTGGTAAGGAAAATGGTTTTTGATGCTCAAGAAATTTCAAGCTCTATCGTACAGTCCATAACTTGGTCACTATTGGAGGAAAATCTAATATCAATTTTTGAATATGATATTCTGTTAGATGTGGATGGTTTGGAAAAGATATGGATGGATAATAGGGAAGAATGTGGTAAAAATATAGAGCAACATTCAAAAGTAAATTTTGAGTTAAATTGGGAACCACACAACTATTTACAAGTCCTCAAGATTCTTACAGAAGTATCAAGTCAATTGTTGCCACCTCTTCAAGCTTGTGTCTTCAATTTCCAAATAATAATTAAGCCTCATTCTCCTCACAAGTTGGAACCTATTCTAGAAGTCCATTGACAATGGAAACAAGCTATTGGCTCAACATAAAGAAAAAAGTCACATGATATAATCCTTTATTTTAAAAATGTAATTATTATCTATTTTATGCAAGTTTGTTTTAGTTTGGTTGAGGAAATATGAGAGACTTATTTTCTCCTTTTCTTTTGTAAAATAACTATTTATATGGTTCTCGAACTCAAGCAAAGTGTTCTGAAATCAATAGAAGAAAAGCACTGTTCCACTTTTTTACATTGCAACTTCTTAATTTAAGATCTGAACCATTTTGGAATCCATGTGAGAAAGAGGAAAGGTGAAATTGGTACTACTATTAATTTATGTCTTTTGATTTAAAAGTGGGATATAATTCTTGGATGTTGTGCTTATGTTTCTAGTTTTGAAGGAAGTATTGTCATTATTGATGCACTTTGCCTCTTTAATGTAATCATAAGTATAACAATATATTTTGTTGAATGTGAATGAGTTAGTATTAATTTAATTTAGTTAAATTAATCATATAAAATTTCTTTAATTAACATTATCAACTATTGATCTTCATTAACAACTATTCATTATCATTTTGGTTCAAATTCTTATGTTACCACCCGGGTTAATATTATAGTTATTAGTTTAAGTTATTATTAAATTTATTTTTTTCTTATAATTTAGTCACATATTATAAGCTCACTTCCTTATTATATCCACCCTATTTATTTCTTTAAAGTCTCCATACGTTGGAGCAAGTCGATATCGAGTAACGCGACCCAAGTTAAACTAGTCGGAACCACCATCTCAAATGGAAAAAGGTATGGTTTGGGACTGTGACTAGGAGGTATCCTCAAATGTTTATACGTGAAAATTTGGCCGTCAACAAGTTGTATTGAAACAATCATGACTTCCATTAGTTGGCCTCAATCTCCATATCATTTAAATAAATATGGACCAAGAGTGGAGTTAAGGAGGTTCTTACCTGGAAAAAAGAAACTTAATTTACTGTGTTGAGAAAATCTAAGTTTAGGTCTAGAAAACAACCTACCACTATGCAATATGATGGTCTTCTATTATTAGTCTACCCATAATATTTTTAGACAAAATAAATTCTTAAATTGAGAGACTTGACAACAAAATTTACCTTGAGGGTATTCTACTAGCCATGGCCGTGAATGACATATTAAAAGCACACTCATAGTTGAGAATATCAGAATCATATGTGAGATTATAATATTTAAAATAGGAAAGTGGGGATTCACAAAGCATAAAACATTTTCCTCTACAATATATTAACAATAACGAAAAACCTAAGTATTCAAGGAAACATAGAATATTAAAATGGAAAAGAGGTAGTTCAATACCTAATGGAAAATATCGATCTCCACAACAAGATTTGACACTGATTTAACAAGGGTTTTCTTCAAAAAGTGTTTCCTTCAATCAAAACACTAAGAGGAATTCAAGCAAGGAACCCTCACGTTGCCTCCAATTGAAACCCTATAAGGAACCAAGCAAGAAACCCTCATGTTATCTTCAATCAAAACCCTAATATGATTAAAGAAAGAAACCCCCTTAACAATTAAAATTTGAATGCAATAAATCACACATGAATTCAAAGCTAAAGGTTAAGGAAGGAGCATGGGGGTTTCACTAGGGGAGCAATACCACAATACGTGCATTCATATTGGAGGATATATATTCAGGAAAAAATGACATAACATATTGAGCATACAATAGGGGGTAAAGGGTTTTTATATTGGTAGTTATAAAAAATGGAGCTTAAAGTTAATGAAAAAATATAAATGGGTATAAAAAAATTTAACGAAAAAATGGATACCAACAATATCTAGTGAAAGAAGGGTTTTTGAAATTGGGAAGTTATATTGGGTTTGTATTGGTATGGGGTTAAATAATGTGATTTTTAGAGGTATTTTACAATATGTAGTAAAATTAAGGGTATTTTTTAGTATGAATGAACACACGTGATATGTCAGAGGTTCATTGAGTGAAGCTCCCATGGGAAGGAGGTTTTGGTAGCCTATGCTAAGAGAAGGAAGTAGTGTGTTTTTGAAAGGCTCCTTGAAGGACTTGAAAACCCCAAAAAAAATTGTTAGACAAGTTTTATTTTCATGTGCTTGATGGAAAATTAAAACTTTAAAGTTCAAATCTTGTAAACCCTCAACAACATAATAAATAGAAGAATTGTGAATTATTACTTACATGTTTCTTGTAACTCATGGAATTGTCATAGGGTGGAATGAAAACCAAACTCACTGTCAGAACATAAGTGTTGTCAATCACCATAGAATCAAAATAGACGAGATTAAACCCTGATATATCATTGAGAAGTTATCTATTTGTAGAGAATTATAAACAATGTCAAATGACAAGTCTAAGAGAGTAGCTATTCCAATCTCAGCTAAGGTATGTTGTATCAAGTCATCAATGACATTAATTTAGTCAAAAAATGCCTTAGATCATCTAAGTTCTATGTTTTTGATCCCATGACATGGACAAGTTAGTATATTGCATTTCATGCACGACACATAGCTAAGGACCCACACCAATTTTAATTCCAGGTGTGACTCAGGGATGGGGTCAAAAATTATTTGGTATATTAGAAGAGAACATATCTATTTCTTTACGTCAACCACGCATCATCGTGATGGATGAATTTTGGATAGTCAAGGATTGCTTAATTGTTGTTGAACCCAAGATTAAGGGCCCGAGCCTAATTCCTTTTTCTCAAATATATTATCCTTTTAAGTTAGAAAATAAATCATGATAGAAACAGTTCCTCTTTATCCATGTTGACAATCGAAATTGAACATAAGAACATAAAATATTTACTCTATATGATCGTTGGAAGATTTGTTTAACCAATGAATCTCAAGGTTTTACAACGAAGTATTAGCAAAAAGATAGAATAGTCAAGAATCCTTAAAAAATATAGTAGATAAATATATTTAATAGCAATAGAACATTTTTTAATCAACAAACTTTTCTACAATTTACCAATGAAAAAATGCCAATATTGGATCAAGTAGAATTAATATTTTTTGTAGTGTGTAAATTGGGAGGTACAATACATAATCTACCTTGTATCCATAGCAAAAAATGACCACTAGACCATATCAATATGTATAAACATTTTTTGTTTTTGAAGAAAAAAAATGATCTAATGGAATTGGTTCCAAATTAGATCTTCACCAGATCAATTCTTCACTCCACACAAATATCAATATGAATGTTGGCTAATGAGAATCAAAAAAACTTGGACCATAGCTCTACATGGCAACAATTGTTTAACCTAAATTACATATGTCTCAACAATGCGTATATCCACAAACCTCCAAAAAAATAAAATCTAATATCAATAAGAAGCTCACATTTCACACTCGTTTTAACAAATCTAGCTTTGATATTTTCATCATCTCTCATCACTTCACTCTTATAATATCAAGATCTATCCTCTCATATATTTGTTAGACATGACTCTGTTACCATGTTAAGAATTGGAAAGAGTGAGAAAAGAAAATAAATATGGTGAAATATGTCTTAACCCTTTGCATCATATTGTATTGATCTCAAAATCTAAATTTATAATACATCAATAACCGTTCTAGATCTTCTCGGTATAGGTCTAGATCTAGATCATACTGACAAATCATCAATGGATCAACCTGACACCTCATCAAGATAAAAATGACAAGTCATGAAAATTGTATTCTTATCCTTTGTGACTGTCCAGGGAATCATAATCCAACAACTCCTACTTGTATTTTGCGTGGAAATATTTGATTATTTATATTATTCATTGTTATTTGGTAAATTTTGAATCTAATTGAAATATAATATTGTGCTCCTACTCTCTATGACGTTGTTATGACTAGTTGGATGTGAAATATTCTCTCTAAATAGTTATCTTCATATATAGTTTGTCTATCTTGAGATAAAATATTCTCTCTTTTGATGTAGCAAATATAGTTTGTCTATCTTGAGACAAAGATTATTATATTTACATATATCATTACAGTTAATTAATATAGAGTTCTCAAGAGTAATTTTGTATGTCCAATAATGTCTAGTCTCCCATTTTGACAGTAAAGAGTCTAATTGGAATATCAAGAAGTGATGTTATGTCCAACATATAGGCTCTAACCACAGATTCTTATTTTATATGGAGATCCCTAGTCTCACATATTTAATGTAGTCAATTCAATAACATTAATATTTTTATTGCTTCTCTAAGTTCCCGTGGAAAAGTTTGAGATGGTCATATATTGCTAATCATCACTTTCTTCCTCCACTCATTTATTCAATCTATAAATTTGATAATGCACATTTAAGGTCACATATGAAATGTGTTACACCATAAATAGTTTTAAACAATCCATACACACACACACACACACACACACACATATATATATTCATTCTTATCTCTCTTCTATGAATGAAGACTCTCTCCACCACCCATACACATCTTCATTTTGCTAAGTGAACTCTCAAATATAAAAGGATTATTTTGTCTAACAATTTTCATGGTATGTCTAAGATCAACGATCAACTACAATTTTTTAACAAATTTCAAAGAAACATGTCACTACATTTTTGGTTGAATTTGCAATAAAAAAATAAAATAAAATATTTTTACATATTTAAATAAAGGAAAATTGGTAAAAATTTGTGCAATTTTGTGATAAAAATTGCTTATAATCCAGTATAAATTTGCCACAATTACAAGTTTGAGTTGTGAAATCTCCACAACTTGTGTGCTTTAAGTTTTTCAGCATGGTGAATTCATATCTGCAATCAAAACCCCAGTTTAAACAACAAGGATAAAGATTCAACAAAATATTTTTTTTTAGGATTACAACCAATACTCCAAAAGACAGAGTACTTAAACAATTTTTTTTAATTTATGTTATACAAATTAATATTTAAATATTATATTAATTTATTTTTTTTAAACCAATTAAACTAATTTATTATAAAAATTATTTAATAATTATATTCAAAATTATAAATACTAAAATTTAATGAAAAAACTAGAATTTAATTTAATTAATAGAATGCTAATGCAAGCATTACAAAAACAATACAAAAACTTCATGCACAAGTCAACAACCTATGAATTATTATCTTCATTTGAAGATCAAACAAACATTAAATATACAAATCAATTTCAACAAAAGTTATAATTGCATCAAAATATTTATATAATGTTATATATAAAAAAACTTGTATATGTTGTTTAATAGCTACAATTTGTGTACAAAATGGCAAAGTATAAGGTGATGTCATACATGGCAGCGATATTAGTGGGTTAACCAAATTATTTCACACGATAGTAGTAAACAAAACCAAATGGAAAACATTTTAGAACAGAAAATCTCATGGATTCTTGGGATCGATATATATATATATATAACAAGAAGAATAGTGGTAATGCAACATGGTCTTTGCATTTATTGCTAATTAATTGATCAAGGGTTTTTAGATAGCTTTCTCTGCATAATTCTATTTCTTGTATGTACATTATTAAATTCTTATTCGAAAGTGTTTTTCGCACTTGCATTTTCTCGTTATTTCTATTTATACACAATTTCTTTAGCACAATTAGTAATTTTTTTGTCTTATGTTCATAATTATTATCTGTTTTAACTAAAATAAATTAAAATGAAACTATTTATTGTTAAAGGATAACAATGCGGAGCATATGCACTTGTCCACATAATGAGCCTTACAAAACAAGTTCGTCAACTAAGAAACTGAGATGTGTGAACCATAAATCGACAAAGGTGAATCGTTAATATGGGATTCACATTTCATTTTTATTATTCTACATTTTTTATATGTTGTTATTACCATTTCCGCATATGCATAACAAAAATGACCTTGCAACATCTTATTTTAGGTCCACAAAGCTTTGTCTATACATCTAGTCTTTTTATCATTTAAGCTCTCAAGATTTCATTGTATGCACTTCTGCATTCAACCAACTCAATTAAAATGAATATCAAAATGCATTATAATTAAAATGCTCCTTAGCATTTTCCTCATTCCGCAAAAATTCCACACAGGAATTTGTTCTCTGCATAATCTCCACAAAAAAATAACCATCTTTATACAACTCCTTCCCTAGATAATAATTAAAAAGTCCATTGTGCAGAAGAATATTTAAAGCTTTAATTATACAGTTTTCCTTGACTCTACCACTATTTAATTGATTCTTTTTTCATAAAGCTTCTCCGCACACCGAGTCATTTCTTGTATATACGTTATTAAATCCTTATTCGAGAGTATTTTTCACACTTGAACTTTCTCCTTATTGTTTTCTCAACACAATTTCTTTAGAAAAAATAGTAACCATTTTTTATTTTATTCATAATAATTATATGTTTTAGCTAAAATGAACTAAAATGAAACTATTTATTGCTAAAAGATAACAATGCGGAGCATATGCACTTGTCTACACAATGAGCCTTACAAAACAAGTTCATCAACTAAGAAACTAACAAATTCCAATCGGAAATTCGAAAAAGCGAATCATTAATTTGGGATTCACATTTAATTTTTATTATCTCACATTTTCTATATGTCGTTATTACCGTTTCTGCATATGTAAAACGAAAATGACCTTGCAACGTCTTATTTTGGGTTTGTAAAGTTTTTTCCGTACAACTAGTCGTTTTTTGGTTTAAGCTCTCAAGCTTTCATTGTATGCACTTCCAAATTAAACTACTTTCAAAGTAAAACCAATATCAAAATGCATTAATTAAAAGACTCCTCTGCATTTTCCAAATTCCACACAAATTCTGCACATGCATTTGTTCTCCACATAATCTCTGCACACGAATAACTATCTTTGCACAACTCCTTCCCTAGATATTAATTAAAAATTCCATTGTGTGAAAGAAGCTTTCAAGCTTTAATTGCACAATTGTCCTTGCCTCTACCACTATTTGATTGATTCTCTTTGCATAAAGCTTTTTAGCCTACATTCACATTAAATACTTTTATTTCCAATAGTTTAATATTAAAAATGAATATTTTATGTTTATATTATTGATAATATTTCAATTGTAAACAACTAGAATGAGTTGTGATGTGTAGAGGAATCTTTCAGTGTGTCTCTGGATAGATTTATTTGCACAACTATTTTTTTTCTCATATATACATTATTAAATCCTTATTCAAGAGTGTTTTTCACAATTGTATATTCTGGTTATTGTCGTCTCCATACAACTTCTTTCGCACAATTAGTAATCATTTTGTCTTTTGTTCATAATTAGTATCTATTTTAGTTAAAATAAATTAAAATTAAACTATTTATTAGTAAAGGATAACACTACGGAGCATATGCACTTGTCTGCACAATGAGCCTTACAAAACAAGTTCAACAACTAAGAAACTGGAAAATGTGAATCAGAAATCAGAAAAGGTGAAACATTAATGCAGGATTCACATTTCATTTTTTATTATCCTACATTTTTCTATATGTTGTTACTACCATTTCCGTAGACACATAACAAAAAAAACCTTAGACCATCTTATTTTGGGTCTACAAAGCTTTGTTTGCACAACTAGTCATTTTTCCATTTAAGCTCTATAGCTTCCATTATATGCACTTCCACATTCAACTAGTTGAATTAAAATAAATATCAAAACATGTTACAATTAAAAGTCTCATATGCATTTTACTCATCCCACACATATTTCACACATGCATTTGTTCTCCACACATGAATAACCATTCTTGCACAACTCCTTCCCTAGGTAATAATTAAAAATTCAATTATGCAGAAGAAGCTTTCAATCTTTCATTGTACAAATTTCCTTGCCTCTATCACTATTTAATTGATTTTGTTTGCATAAATATTTTCAGCCTATGTTCGCATTAAATAATTTTGTTGCCAATAGTTTAGTATTAAAAATTAATATTTTATGCTTATATTATTGATAATATTTTATTTGTAAATAATTAGGCATATGTGAGGAAGTGTGGATGAGTTTTATTATGCAGAGGAAGTTTTCAATTTGTGTATTGTCTCACTAAGCATACAAATATTTTTATTGCTAATATTTTATTTAGTATTAAATAAGATATATTCGCATAATAACATTGTCTATGCTTAGATTATTATTTAATTGATTATATATGATAAGGCAGATCAAGGCTGCATGGCCAAGGAAAATCAGAACATTGTAACAATACTCTATGCACCACCTCGCACAATGGAAACTAAAAATATTAATTATTCTACAAAGATACATAGCTCTAATACCAAAAGTGCAACGTAACTTCTCTTTCGCAAAAACTTCGTAATCTACACAGTAAAAGATACACATAACAAAACATGATAATATTCCTCGTTCTCCTACACATACCCCGACCTTCATAAATATTCATACGATATATGATGTAGAGATTTGTAAAATTGTCTTTGCACAATGACTTTTGTAGCCTGCCACTACTCCCCCCTTTATCTTATTATTAATATCTTAATTTGTGTGGAAGTGTGAAGGAATTTCATTATGCGGATGAAGCTTTCAATGTTTGATAAATAATGTGTATCTATTTGTCTCTACAACTAATTAAGTGGGGTACATATTTCACCCACATTTCTGTTTTAGTGTATGGGTAGACTATACCAGAGAAAGTATCTATTTTAGTAAATCATTGACATACATGAAGTTATTGCTAATATTTTAATTATAAATATTTCGAATATTTCAGAAATCTTCTTATTAAGGCTCTTTTGCAGGAGGATATATGCACATTGTACTAATTTCTAACATTATTGCTCATATTTTAGTTATAACTATCGTTATTTAAGTAATTGTGTACAAAACCACATTTATATTGAATGTGGGTGTGGTTGTGAGTGCATATTTCACCCACATTTCTGTGTCAGACCATGCCTATACTGCCCTCCTTGCTCCAAAAAATGATGTCTACAAAGCTTCGTCCTCACATGCTACATCTTTATGCTTATGTTTGTATCTCCAAATTTGTTTCGAATAAGGAATTTGTGCATAAGTGCATAGGAATTCCTTTGTGTAGAGGAATATTTCAATGTGTGTATCGTCATAGTTTGCACTAGAGGTTTTTAATGCTAATATTTTAGTATTAAACAATGCATATTTTTTGTTCACAATAAGAATAAGGAAACTGATGGACTTATCGAATATTGTTGCTAATATTTTAGCGATAAATAATTCTTATCCCCTATCTCTATAGATAATTAAGTGGGGTCTACATTTCATCTACATTTAACTCTTAGCTCATGTTTTT
Organism: Pinus albicaulis; assembly: GCA_034641835.2. Lineage (NCBI taxonomy): Eukaryota > Viridiplantae > Streptophyta > Pinopsida > Pinales > Pinaceae > Pinus > Pinus albicaulis. Next base: position 1,309,806,874 of record CM076580.1, read on the forward strand.
TCTGCACTAATTTCTCCACACAATAACGTCTACACAACTTCCTACGAACACACTATATATGGAGACTTACGAAAAGTTATTGCTAATAATTTTAAGCGTAAATAATTATTATTTTAAAAATTTTTGAATATATTTTTGTTTAGGCTCTTGTGGATGTAGAAATTCCTTGTAGATTCAAACTACTAATTGTAATTTACTAAAACAATAGACTTGAATCTACTCTACCAATTGTGGAAACAATAAATGATCACAAAATCACAAAGCATATAAGAGAAAGAATTCAATAAACATGTTACATAATGATTTCTTGGGGAAATCCATAGCTAAAAACCCCTGTTATCTATATATTGCATTAGTCAAAAAATATGAGAAGATTACCATGATTTTCTTAAGCACAAGCAACCTCTACACTATCTCTATCTGTCTCACTGCTTCCTAGACAATCCTAGGCTAATATTCAACCAATTTTTTGTTTTCCCAAGTCCTTATTTCCTTACATCATTTCTTTTAATTTGGGAAATCACCATCCACAAATATGAAATACATCATAGGAATTCTTATGACTGCATGCGCCACCTATACAATTCAGATAATTATACAATTGATAGTACATTTCCCTTGAACTCCAATATCAACCGGGTAACTCTTAGAGCTGACATGCATGAGTTATTTATGAGTGAATCATCAGTTAACTGGTTGAACACATGAATAAAAACCCCATTGTCTGGCCTCCTAGTAGTTCCTCCAAGAGTTGGAACTAGTTTAACTGAATTCAACTAAGTTAAATTGAATTAATTAATTACAACTCAAAAAAACTCAACCAGGGATCATATAGAGTAGGAACCACTATACATGACTCAATTTACACCCAAAACTCGAATTAACTGAACCAACTAAGTCAAAATAACTTAGTTAACTCATACAATTCATCATGTTATCTGGAATTACAATTTTATTCTAATTTAATTCAAGGGAAAATCAAATTAGAATCTTTCCTCTGCCATTTTCAACACTCCCTCTCAACAAGAGAGGGATTATCAGATACCTTGATCATGTATCCATGGAACTAAAATTTAGCTCTTGATAATTCCTTCATGAAGACATATGCATTTCGTTCCTTTGTATGAATGTACTCTAGCATCATGATTTGCCTTTGCACACAATATCTGAGATGGTGGTACCGGATGTCGATATTCTTGGAATGATCATGAAAAAATGTATTTTAGGGAGTTTGATACAACTATGTTTTCCATAGTAAATCAATGTAGGCTCCATCATCTGACCAGATAATCCAACAAGCATCTTCCTCATTTATATATCATTACTAGTTTCTTGACTAGCAGTCATGTACTTTTCTTCTATTGAACTGATTGCAACTGGTCTTTGCTTCCTATTGTACCAAGAAACTATTGCTAACCCAATACTAAATTTCCCCCCTTATGTGCTCTTCTTGTATGATGGACTCCCTGCCAAATATGCATCTAAGAAGCCTTGAAGCTTCACTCCCTCTGTCCATTTGTACCAAAGACCAAATTGAGTGGTGCCTTTGAGGTATTTGAACACCTGTTTGGATGCCTTCCAATAAAGTTTGGTTTGCTTAACCATTTCTTAACTAAGATGGTTAACTGTATAATACATGTTTGGTCATGTGTTCACCAAGTACATAAGTGAACCCACAAGCTACCTTTAAATGGTAGCCTCGACCACTTCACTTGAAGTAACATCTTCCTTCATCCAATTCCATGCTAGAGGAGTATCCAAGGGTTTGCTGCTCTCCATTTGAAAATTCTTCAGTATCTCATTGGCATACTTTTCCTCAAAGAGAAAAATTTCCCCACCTCCTTGCCAAATTTCCAAACGAAGGAAATAATGCATGAGCCCCATGTATTTCATCTCAAATTTTCTTGCCAAATCCTCTTTGCAAGATTTTATCAGCTGCTCGTCACATGTTAGAAGTAAATCATCGACATATAATACTATAATCAATAATTTAAATTCAACCACAATATGGTAAAGGTTCACATCTTCTTCACTTTCGGTGAAGCCCAACATTGTGAAATAGTTATCGATCACAATGTACCAAGATCAGGGTGCTTGTTTCAATATATACAATGCTCGCTTGAGTCTACACACATGCGACTCTCTGTCAAAGGTCTCAAATCCTTCTAGATGATCTATGTATACCTCTTCCTCAATTATTTTTTTGAGCAAGGTTGTCTTCACATCCATATGATGTATCTTCCATCCCATCTACACTTAAAGTGCTAGAATAGATATTATTGAAGAGTACATTTCTAATGGAGAAAATGTCTCCTCGTAATCAATTCCCCCCACCTAAGAGAAATCCTTGGCCACAAGTTCGTCATTTCTTGATACTCCCATCTACGTCTTGATTCACCTTGTAGATTCACCTGGATCATACAATTGGATTTTTCTTTAGCCTTGAGAAAAATTTCCATGCACTGTTCCTAATGATGGAGTAATACTCCTCTACCATGGAATCAACCCATACTAGCTTTTGAACTTATTCCTCGAGTGAGGATGGATCGGTCACTACACTCTCACTCATAAGATCCATGTAGCTAGTGTATCACTCTGGAGGCCTCCTTTGCATGTCATGTGATGTGGGTACTCCCACATTCTCTCTAGCATCATGCATCAACCTCTTAGCCTCTCTGGTGCCCTTCCTTCCATATTTGGATGTCTCTGCATGAGCAGATGCTTACACTCTCTGATTCTCTATTTCTGGCTACTCCACATCATCCTGAGGTTATTCCTTTGGAGCTAAAAGCTCCTCATCTTCATGCAACTGAAGCTACCTCTCAAGGGAACATATCATGACTCACATCTCCACGAACCACTTTCATCCTGTGAGATGGAAGGTACACCCGATATTTGTGAGATGTGTGAGTGTACCCCATAAATATACCCAACTATATTATTGGTTCTATATTTTTCCTTGAATCCTTGGTAACATGACAGTAAACTGATGAACCAAAAATCCTGAAGTGTGGCACATCTAGTTTCTCACCTAAAAAAACTTTCTCTAGTGTACTCATCCTGATAATCTGATGAGGAATCATGTTCTACAAATATACCACTATGTTGCATGATTCAGGCCACAAGTGCAATAGTAAGGCCTGATCATGCAACATCACTCGTGCAACTCCCACAATACTTATGTTATTTCTTTTTGCAACCCCATTCTGATGTGGGTTATGAGGTGTTATAAACTCTCATAAAATGCCTTCTGATGCACATAATTTCTTGAATTCATTCGACACATATTCTCCACCATTATCGCTCCTGAGAGCCTTCACTTTCCTTCATGTTTCTTTCTCAACAAGTGCTTTAAACTCACAAAATTTTGAGAATGTATGGTGTTCTTCTACATGAATAATATCCAACATTTACGTGAGAAATAATCTACAAAAATAATATAATACATGTGCCTGGCCGTGGATTCTGTCGATAATGGTCCACGTACATCTGAGTGAACTCTTCCAAAGATCACTTGCACTCAATTTTCCTTATCACGAAAGGTGGCTTTGGTGTACTTCCCCAATGTACACCCATTGCATGTATCACGTTTCTCAAGTGCACCCTTGGGAAGTCCTGTAGATATATTTTGCATGATCTTCAAATCTCCATGGTGCAAATGTTCAAGTCTCCTATGCCATAATTCATCGATGTCTTGGCTCTACACGTTCTCTTCTTTCGTGCTCAAAGCAACACAATCTTCTACGTCCAATTTATAGAGCTTCTTTACCTAAACCCCAATTCTCTTCACTTTTACCGTGGCTATGTGACAAAGGAATGCATTTCCTTTTCTAAATTTTAAATCATAACCATGGTCTTACAAAATATAAAATGAAACTAAATTCTTCTTCAAACCAAGAACCTACATGACATATTTTAATGTGAGAGGAGAATCAGAATCCCTCTGAAAAGTAACATTATCAATGATGATCGCACTATACCTTCCATTATCTCCCATATCAATGTGAATCTGGAGGTACTTCTCCTCCAAGTTTCTAAATAATTCTTTGTTTCTGGTCATATGGTATGAGGCTCCACTATCCAGGTACCATAAAATACCCATCATCGATGTCACCATGCATGCAATGAGTGTGAAATCCAACTTGAATTGTGATGTAAGAGTTTCACTTTCTGCTCCTCCTAAGGGCTTCTTGTCGGCCTTCTTGTGCGAACACTTCATGGCATAGTGTCCCAACTCATGAGAATGAAAAATTTTAATATTTGACAATTCATTATTCTTTCCCACATGACTGGAATCTCCTTTGGATTGGGACTTCTTCCCTTTCCCTTTCTTTACCTTTCCATCCAAGGCATTGTTTTCCCCATCATCATGCTTAGATGGGGTTCCATCTTTGGTGTTCAGCCTAATATCTTCCTGCACCAAGTCAAACCACAATCACTCCCACTGTGGTAGCTTCTCCCTCCCATTTACCAAATCCTGGTAGTTGTGCTAGCTCTTGGGAAGCCCTAGAAATGCAAGGCTGAGCACATCATCTTCGACAACTGTAACACCAACACTTCCAATTTCATCCTAAAATTGGGTGAACTTGGTCAAGTACTGTGGCATTGTGTCTCCCTTCTCCATTTTGAATTTTCTAAGCTTGTCCTTTAGTGCCAGTTTCTTGTGGTCACTGCTCTTCTGAAACAATTTTTTCAAGACTTTCCATATTTCATATGGAGTCTCCTTACCATGGAAGTTCGAGACAATATGATCTCAAAATACTTCTAGTAAGATACTTATTTATTTTTCTATGCACTTCTTCCACTCTGTTAGATCCTATGCATCAGTTGGAGCTAGTTTCGAGATTTCCTTTTCAATGAACTCCTTCAATATGTTGGCAGACTCTATCCTCATACCATAAAATGCCATTTTGATCCTACTACTAGCTCTGGAGTTTAGGTCTACAAAAATTGTTCCTCCTGCAAGTACAAACTTGTATTCTTCTCTTCGATTATGATTTCAGCTTCGATACCATGTAGAAATTCCTTGTAGATTTAAACTGCTAATTTTATTTTACTAAAACAATAGACTTGAATCTACTCTACCAATTGCGGAAACAATAAATGATCATGGAATCACGAAGCATATAATAAAAGGACTTCAATAAAAAAATTACACAATTATTTCCTGGGTAAACCACATCTAAAAACCCATACTATCTATATATTTCATTAGTCAGAAAATATGAGAAGATTACAATGCTCTTCTCAAGCCCAAGCAACCTCTGCACTATAGCTATCTATCTAACTACTTCCTAGACACGCCTAGGCCAATACTTAACCAAATTTTGGCTTCCTAAGTCCCTATTTCATTCCATTAGTTCCTTGGGTAATTATCCCCTATTAATTAGGGAAATACGCATCCACATATACACAATAAATTATAGGCATTCCTCTGACTGCATGTGCCACCTGTACAATTTAGACAATTATACAACTGATAGTACACTGCCCTTGAACTCCAATCTGAACTAGGTAAATCTCAGATATGACATGCATGGGTTATTTGTGAGTGAATCATCAGTTAATTGGTTGAACACTTGAAAAAACATCCCACTTTCTGACCTCCTACTAGTTCCTCCAACAGTTTGAACTAGTTTAACTACCTTTAACTTAGTTAAACTGAATTAATAAATTACACCTCAAAATAAACTCAACCAGGGCTCCTATAAAGTAGGGACCACTTTACATAACTCAAGTTAGACCCTCAACTCGAATTAATTGTACCAAATAAGTAAACTAACTTAGTTAACTCGTACAAGTTGTCATGTGATGTGGAATTACACTTTTATTCTAATTTCATTCAAGGGAAAATTAAATTAGAAAAATTATTGGTGCCATTTTCAACAATGGAAGTGCTCTTTGTGCATATTATTTTTTTTTTCACTTGTTTCTAATATTATGGATCATATTTTAGTTAAAAATAATGCATATAAACACTCAATTTAGTAAAATGTAGGTCATTCGGTAATATCAGAACAAAAAAGACACCTTCGTATAGCTTTGACTGCACAAACTTTGCACCAAATGATTTGATTGCTAGTATTATTGCTAATAATTTAGTTATATATAATGCATACTATTAGTCAATTGAGTCAAATTTATGCAAAATGCACATAAAGTTATCTAAAAAACCAAATTTCATTGAACAAAAGCTTTGTTTGTATGGAGGAAGTTCAATGTACGTAGAAAGTTTTTTTGTGTGGAACTCTACACTTGTCACTAAAAGCTTTTATTGCTAATATTATTGGTAATATTTTATATTGGAAAGTTCATTTTTAACATCATTGGAAACATTCACAGTTCACGCTTCAATGATTTAATCAAATCTTAACTAAGATGAATTGTAGTTAGCAATAATGTTAATTTTTATTTTAATCAATAACACAATATCGGATATAAAATAATGTTTCAAAGCATATGGTCGAATAAAAATAAAAAATATTATCATAAAATAGATATAGTCAAGTAGTTTTGAGTTCAAAATAGTTCCAGTAGTTCAATTTGTAAATAGAAACTAGTTCATAGTGTGTTTAGATTCAAGACATACGAATTAAAAACAAAATTTCTCAACAAGATCAGAACTAATTCATTTTAGATTATATCTATTATTTTTTTATTTATAATTTTTTAACTACGAGATTCCTTGTGTAAAGCTTTGACTGTGCAGAATCGCAATGTTATTGTTAACAAAAATTTTCGTTGTAGTATTCTACTATTAAGAGATATGTCTAGAATTCCAAACCATTGCCAAAATTTTAATTTCATTTAAAGAAACAACAGACCACTAAATGTAACAGAAAAGTTGAAAGCATATTTTTGGAAATTTATAGAAAACACCATGTGAGAATAAAATTTCAACGAGCATGGCCATAAATAATATTTATATGAGATCGTATTCAAAACATGGTCTTCAAAGACAAAACTGCTAAATTGAATCGCAGTTGTCCAATCAAAGCTGTAAAGTAAATGGATTTGTTGCAGCCGAAATTGGTGTTTCGCTTCCTTGAACGATATCTACAACTAGAAAACAAAAATCTCTAAGATGTATTACGAGTCCATGACTCGTTGAAGAAACATGTTTACCATTATTTTAATGTAGTCCTCATTGCGGGCAACTGTGACTTCCATTTTCATGTTTTGGGTGAAAATCTCTTTTACAATTTCTCTAGTTTCTTCTTGCATGTCAACAATTGACATATCATTCTTATTATTGACCTTGGAAAAAGTAATTAGCCACGTGTTAATATGTTCTACAGTAAAATCAATGATGGTATCAAACTCTGCTACCATTTTTCTATTTTTTCTCTTGCAATTTAATTTGTAACATGTCATTTGAAATTAACTCAGAATCCTATAGCATGCAAAAAGCATCTAATCCTTTTATAATGTCAATTTCCATGAAATAGGAATCATCTCTCCTTTTGGATATTTCACTACAAGAATACTTGATATTCTCAAGTGTAGTGACCCTTTCTACCCATCTGGCTTCCAATTGCTTCACTCGTTCAACATTTGGTAACTATTGGTTTTTCTTTTCGAAATCCGAGAGTATTGCTAGCCTACACTTAAAAGTATTTAATTCATTTTCAATGAATTTATTATCTTCTATAAGATTATAACTAACTAAGTCTATAAATTTCTTCATTTTCTCTTGCAAACGTGTTAAATCAAAAATTGATTTCCAAAAATCTTTAATAATTTTTAATATTTCGCATATGTTCTCGAGGATACATGTCTTCAATGCAGTAAGCATATTTGCAGCCTTGTTGAATGTTTGCATCGTTGCAACAACAATACTTGACAATGAAGGTGACCGTATTGCTAGTGAAGTCAATAACATAGGAACGGATTTGCAATGTCTTGTACTTATTTTAATTTCCTTTTCAACATTTTATTTTTCTGCAAGCACATTGGTAACCATTTGATTAATTGCATCATTGGTAGATTGTTGCAACACCATGAGCCCTATTGTATCAATTCTAGACATATCAATATACCCTTTCAAATCTCATTTTTTTTGGTCTTTTCATACTTTGCATTTTGCAATGTTACACAACATTCACCAAAAATAATATCCTTTTTTGTAATTTTCTCCATTATTTTATGATTTTCCGCTAAGCGAGTAGAAACTCAGTTAGGTTGTTCACTGCTGCCAATTTCTACATATATAGCTTATTGAATGATTTCTCTATGACAATTTTGGAGTTGGGTGTTTGAATTGTATGTGTTTGGTATAGAAATTATATGTGAAAATTATCTTGATCATCTAGATGACTTGCTGACTGACCAATAACCAATTTTCGAGAACCAATATTTTTTCTTTCTGCTTAATTTGAGGATGACGTTGCACTAGTAACAAGTGTGGAAGGTGAAGATTTTTGTGCAAGATTTATCAATTTTTGTTTCTATTTTTCCTCAGATATTCTTTGGGCATCCATTGTCAATATTTGATACTTTATTTCCTACAAATTTAATAAACTATGTTTTGTGTAAACATATTTTTTTTCAGATTATGACATGAAAAAATTGCGTTGGTTCTTTCTTTAAATGCAATTTAAGTTATTATGGTAAAGAAAATGCACATACCAGATGAAAAAGGGAAATAAATAGTGAATTAATACGATGCAATGAAAAAATACAAATCCCTAAACAATTTCTAAACAATTGGTAGAGTTCATGTGTTCATAAAATGTGTAATGAGAAAATATAAATCCATAAACAATTCTACAAAAAAAGAAAGACATTGTAGAGACAATTGCGAAAGAACCCAGAGAAATTAAGAAAATGACTTGTTGAATACTGCTAAATCCACTAAGAAGTAAGACTACGAAGGCATTCTCTAGAGAAAATGTATATGTTTTTGTTATTTTCTATTGGCAAATTCAAATATCGCTTCGTTGATTGTATAATTGCAAATAACTTGGTTCAATTATCTTCTACTTATATTCATTTCAAATGTAGTGTAAATTTGAAATTTTTTGTTGCAATGGAAATTTCCAGTTGTTGCTATTTTCTGTGTGTAAACTACTACATATGACACTCTTAATAAATAGAAATTGAAAATATCAAAGCCTAACATTTAGGGGAAGTAATATAAATAAGTATCGATATTGCAAAACCATATTCTCCACTAATTGTGTATTTTTTTGTTAATTTCATATCATTTAAATATGTGTAATATAAAAAGAAATTTCAATACAATATAAGACTGTTGTGTACTTGTACTACGTTCTGAAAGGTTTTCCAATGCATTTTCTAGCTTAAATTGCCCAAAATCTGTCAATGCTTTCTTGAAAATAATACAAGTTTTTGAAATAGCTAAATGCATATATGCAATAATAATAATAAAAACTCATGACAATTATGACAATTAATTGTGAAGGTGCCAAGGCTAATTGTCTATCAAGGCCACAAGTTTTCCGGGAAAGTTATATTTTAGACACAATTTATGTTTCACAATTGTAATGCAGATTTCCCTAAAATTTGTATGGGATTTTGGAAAAAATCATGACAAAATTTCCACAATATTTCGAGAAAATTTTTCTCCTTATGAAAATGGTTTTTGTTTACTAAAGTCATTAATCATGATTAATAGTGTGATGCCAGTATTCACCACCATTTTTCCTTAGATATTACCAGATTCAAATCTGACTTATTGACACATTTAACACTTTCAATAAATATCAATTAAAAAATTTTAAGCGAATGTTAGTGATAGATGGTGAAATAATTCTCAAAATTCAAAAAATATTTGCTTTCTTACTTTGGTAATGATTATTTCTTTAACGATGTCGATATACATGTACTAAATAGTAGTAATGTACGAAATAAAATAAATACGAGCTCATTGTGATCATGTGCATTATTGTACATGTATTCAATATGATGGTACATGGATATCATGTACAGACATAAAGAAAAATTGATCTGCCGAAAAAATGCCAAATACTTTACCTTTAATCTAGTAATAAAGGCCCTTGATTAATTGTATTTTGGGCACTAAAGCACATTGGTAAACATTGGAATATAGATTCCTTCGCATATTGGTTTGTATATATATATATATATATATATATATATTGTATAGAAACTGGAAAAATATTTGGGAATATTCAAAGCACTTCCAAACATGCATTTGTTGCCAGATATTCACAACCATTTATGGATAGCTAATTTCATATTCAATAACTTCATTCAGTGGACATAGTAAAAGAAATTCGAACATAAATTTTTCCTCCATACATGCTTGTTCTGAATAGAAGCTACACCATTTGGATCTCCAGAGAATAAAAATACCTTTGCATAGCTTCTACCACACATGATAGCCATTAGATTCAATGTTATTAAATAATCATTATTAAAATTGGATCATAAATTGGTCTTCCTTATTTTAAATGACAACATAATGATTTCAAATATGTGCAAAAGGATGGTGTTTAAAATATGTGCGAAAGGATGGTGTGTAGAAAATGGAACATAAAATTTCCAATCACATACATCCAGACTTTGATGTCGCTCCATGCATTAAAACCTTTGTAGAAGGGCTGGTGGAGTATGGACATGGTAAATTTAATACAGTTTATGTTCCTAAGTGAAAATATGTTGTTTTCCATTATTTACTTTGCACTCTATATTTTTATTTGAACAACCATGGAACTGCTAATTGGATGTAAACAATAATTGTATAAAGATCAAAACCATATACAATTTCAAATCTCATTTATCAATTTTAGTGTTGCATGTTGTAGCAAGTTTTAGCCAAATTAATATTTTTGTTTATGACACATTGTATCTCGTAACCATCATAACAATAGAAAATAATATACAAATTGTTGAAATAATTCTCTACGTTCCCAAGTTTGTATTGACACCTAGCATGCAAAAATTACTTAAAATCAAGTACTAATATTAATATCCATTTAGTAAATCTACACCCAATGACAATATCACAACTAGTTGCAAAGATATCAGTAAGGTCGTATCTATCAATATTACAAAATACCCTTTTCGATATTATTTATCTGATGAACTAATTTCCTTTAATATTTAATAATATGAGTACAATCTCAAATGTGGAATTATCTAATCCATAATTGGAAAATAAAAAAAAACAAATCTATAGAGTGAATGTCTTGAATTATCATGATATCGATTTCTAAAGTGTATGAAATGTATCTACCATAAGTACTAGAAAATTTGCAAGATTGATGATGATCACTACTTAATAAATATCATTGAAATTGATAGTAACAAAATGTAATTTTATATCATTAACAATGATAGTAGTTAAATGTCATTTCATATATGATATGTTCAATTATGGCAGAATTAAAACAGTTGCAATTTCTTGCAAAAACAATAGTGGAACCACGCGCGGGGGGGTGGGGGGGGGGGGTGAATTGGAAGAAGAGATTTAATTATGTGAAATACAAAATGATTTCATATATTAGATATCAATTCTTATTATTTTTGAAAAAAAATTGTTGATGTTCATTTTCCATATTCTACAGATAAGAGAATAGAACAAATTGCAAAGACTGGTTAAAGCTAGATGACAATATTCAAATTTAAAAAAATCGTCTTTGTTATTGATATTATAACAAACTAATATATGTCATTCATGTAGCAAAAATTGTAGTCAACTTCAAATTGTAATTATCATAGTCCGTATAGAAACAACTATATTTAGGTTTAAATTGTAATCACAAAGGAGACAAATTTACGACAAAAAAAAGAGTTACTAAATATTCATCTTTGTTTCTATCAACAAAAGAATAATTATGTTCGAATTGTTCACATAAATGGTAAACAATGTCAGAATTTGCACAAAGAAATGAGTTTTTAACAATAAGGTATACAATTTGAATAATAATAATATGGCTACTCATAATAGTTATTCTCTCAATACCAACACATTTTAAGATATCACAATTCACTAGCATATTCACGGTTTCCATTCGTGTTCTTTTGTCTCTTTAACTTTGCGCTCTTTCATTTGGGAAAAATAACAAAAACTATTCTGAAATTAATTAAATACATATAATAAGTGATAATGTGACTCTGAAACAGAGGTATGGACCAAAAAAAAAGAATGAGGAAAACATGTGCAAATGTAAACTACCTCGGTAAATTTGCATACAAAAAATAACATTCGATTTGTAAAGCATTTATCAAAACCTTTATAAAATCGCGTAAACAGTTCTATGAAAAAATATTTGAAATGAAAAGAAAAAAAATGCATCCATATATTGACTCAATTCATAATAACATATATAAAAATTATAAACATTTGATCACTAGTAAACAAAAAAACAAACATTCCAAGGTTTAGGACAACTTACACTATGTAAAAGCATATGTCCTTATTGCTTAACTGATAACTATTTTCAGAGTTGTTGGTTTCTTGAAACAATCTCTTTAACTTTATCTATATGCAATGTTTCATAGGAGCAACTGTAATTTTCAATTTAACACTTTGACTAAATATATCTTTCTCAATTTATGTGATCTTTTGTTGCAATTACGCATCCAAAAGATAATTATGTTCAATAACATTAACAAAGCCAATTAGCCATTGCCTGCCTTCATGTGTATTAAAATCATTTATATCATCGAATTCTAATGCCTTTGACTATCTTAGTTTGTCCAATTCAACTATCAACGTTTGTCTTGAAATAAAACCAGTGTTACATGTAATATGTGGGCCATCCAGATTCTTCACAATATGTAGAGCTTTGACATATGCATCTGCCCTTCGATTCTCTATGTTTTGATATATAGAAATAATGTTTTCCATTCTCTGAGACCATGAAACTTTGATTTACATCATTCGATTAGCATTTGGTAGTTCCTTCTCTCTTTTATCTTCATGAGAAAGAAAATCATGTCTCCAACTGAAAGAAAATAAGTCATTTTTCATGAAATACCTGTCTCCTTTGATATCACGTTCAATGCACTCGACAAATGACTTAGTTCTTTATCCCAAATGCATAATATCAAAAGCTACTTTCCATGCATGATCAATGATTTTTAATAATTTCCATATATTGCTAATAATATATGTTTTCAGCGCATTAAGAAAACTGATAGATTTAGAAAATCTATACGATGTGTCATGAACTGTAACTATGGGAATTGTTGTTCGTATTGCTAATGAAACCATTAAAAAAGGACCCATATCTATAGGATAATGAAACCATTAACAAAGGACCCATATCTATAGCATATTCTAGATTCTTTTCTTATTTTTAAGTTTAATTTTTTTTATTCTTGTTGACAAAAATACTTTGCAAACATGTTACTAGTAACTTGATGTAGCTCCATGAGTGATGTGATTGTAGCTCTAAACAAATCAACTTGCATTTATTTTTGGTCTAAAATGTTATTTATATGAAGCTTTACCTTGTCAATCTTCATTTTCTTACTGCTACTTTCATATTTTGCATTTTGCAATGTGACAAAACCATCATAAGAAATAGTAGATTCATTGGAAATTTGTGTATTATTTCTTGATTTTCAACAAAACATACACTAATCCAATCAAGTAGCTTAACACTATCAAATTATTTGTTTATAGTTTCATCAAAATTTACTTTTCTAATATGACTTCTAAAATTCATGGATTCAACAACATACACTTCTTTTAAAATAAAACTTTGATCGATATTTTTGTGCTTCAGGTTATCTGATAGCCTGTCGTAAATTAGTTTCGTATTTCATTATATTTTTTCCATTTTTCACTTGATGATGAACTCACATCAGTATCATTTATAAAGTATACATAATTCTCTACAGAAGTATTGATTCCTAATTCGTGGATGATTTGTTCAGCCTCTATGATTAGCCCTTGGTTTCCATGGCTATCGTTTATGCAACATACAAATTGATCTTAAAAAATATTGATACTTGATACTTCCATAATATCTTCAACATTTATGATTAGTCGTTATTGTTTTTTTGATTCATGTTGACATTTTTCACTCTATTCTCTAATTTATATAAACAAGTTTCCATATCCAATTATTTCCAAGTGTGCATGAAATAGACCCTCTTCATCGAAAGCTTTAATTGCTTCAACTTAAGTTAAAAGTGTTCAAAGTCTGTGTGAGCTCTGTAACATGGGAAACAATTTTTAATGTGGTTTCTCCAATAGTATATAAAAAATTAATGATTTTTTTTTTGTTTCTGGATTTCAAATATGTCTATTTCAACAAAATACGCATATATTCGAATAACATTGACTTACCTTGAAACCCATATATTTGAATTAGCGTATAACTTTCTCTTTCTTCATTCATACCTTTGCCCCATAGGAAAACTTATATGTTTCAATATATACAATGAGGTTCTTGTCCAATTATCATGTAGTCAATTGGCCTCACAAAAATTCTTGAATTAGAAAAAGGTTTAAAGAAGCATCTTCCATAGTATAGGATACTAGAATTGCATTAGTTCTTGATTCACATTGAATTTAGGATTACATGAAAAACTACTAAATCTATCGCTTGAAATCAAATCTATTATGAGATACACCATCATGAAGAACCTTTTGGTCTTGGATAAATTTGTTAATTGAAAAGCTAATTCATTAGAAATTATATCAACCTAGTTTAATACATAATCCATTTTGTATGTTTGATAAATATTATAGACAATAAATTTTAGAACACTTGTTGTAGTTTCTTATCCCATGATACGTGCACAAAGCCAAGAAAATTCTCTAAACATTTGTTTAAACAAAAATATTTCTAGAATAGAGAGACTAAAAGAAACTTGGTGACTCAGAAAAAAGAAATTTTTAATAACATTAGATTCACCTGCTTCTAACCTTGTGAAACTATTTTCTTCAGACAATTGTAAGTGAATATTAGCATCCACTGATGCAGGAGCATCTAACCCCCTCCTTAATCAAAGAAGAATCCAAGTGGAGCGAGGAGGACGTGGACAGCAAAGCTGAGCGATGGGAGGAAAATCTGCTTAAAACATATTTAAAGTGGATTAAAGCAGATATGTCTCAAGAAGACTTACTATTATTAACAGCCATGCATCAATTATAGAGCGTTCTGTTGGAGGAAAATAAGGATCGGATCCCTCCGATCTAACATTGCTTATATAAATGTAATAGCGGTAGAGATAGATATATATCTATAGGAATCGATAGGCGTTGGGAAGGAGCAAAATGTAATCCGAAAGCGATTTTGTTCTAAGGATGGAATGCCTTAGGATGAACTGTTTTGTAAATGTATAGAAGCATGTTCAGTGTTAATTATATACGCCTGTGTGTGTGGGTATTTTGTAAATGTGTTAATCAACCATCGATCAGTCAAAGGATCGATGGCGACCTAAAATGTTGTTTAATTGTTATATATGGAGTGTTAATTCACATATTTGCTAGAATGACGCAGAATTGATATCATGAACAATGGACTTGCGTTGTATTCTACTTGTAAGCGTGTTTTGGTTCATTTTGTGGTTTGTACAGGTGTTACATGCGTTTGAATCCAAACACTGTGAGGTGGAATTGCAGATTGTAAGTGCGGCATTGTAATGCTATAGTCACGACCAAAGAAAGTATATGGGAAAGCGTTAATGGAGCGCAGAGTTAAATAGTAAAGGCAGGTGATTAAAAGGCGGAGTTTGGAATTGAATCGAGTGCAGAATGCATGGCTTAAAGTGTCAGCAGTGAATGGACTGATGCCAAAAGTGATGGCGATATAAATATTAGTTTAAACGTTAATAAGTCTGCATTGAACAACGACCGGATAGGAACTGTAGCGAAAGTAATCAGATCGGAGAAGTGGAGGTTGTACCAAATCGGAGACGGTTGGAAATTGCATGCGATCGCTGATGTCTATAGAGTCGGAGGTGTTATAATTGAAATACATATATTTTCGTGTGTTGTATTATTTTTTGGTGGAGTTTTAATACTTGGCACGTATCTGGTATACTTGCGAGGGTTATAAATGGCGTTCAAATGCTTATGCAAGTGGATAAACGGTTGGTTCAATATTCATAAAGGTCCATGTAGAATAAATTAAAAGGTTTAAAATCCTAAAAACGCTTCTGATAAGGCTTAGTGGGCCCATAACCCACAGGCCCAGGTTCGAAACTTTTACATGAAAAGGGATTTTGGGCTCACCCCAAGATTTCTTTTCATCAAGTGGTATCAGAGCAGGGAAAATATTTCCTGCGAGAAGAAGAATGCAAGCAGAGGGGGAAAGAGGTACAGTTGTGTTGAAGCTGGAGAGTTTATGATCTTACTGTCATGTAGATGGAGGCAGCGGAAGGTGAGAAGATTTGCAGCAACCTAGAGCAAGGTGTGCTCAATTGGTTCTAGAGGAGAGAACCAGAAGGATGCCAAAAGACCGAGTGCGGAGGGCTTGGTGAGGTATTGTGTAGCAGAGGAGACTGTTACTGCAGAGGTTGGTTGCAGCTCACAGAAGATCATGAAGGCAATTCCACTGAAGAGATGCAGTGGTTAGAATTGCTAAGGAAAAGGAGAAGTATATGACCAGGAGGTCATAAAATTTTTTTACCTCGGGAGTTGTTGGAATTTAATTCCAACTGCAACATAAACAGCTGAACAGAAAATCTGATTGCCGCAGATATTTTAGCAAGGCGGATGCCTGAAAGTCAAGCTTAAATTTGCAGAAGTTATTGAGCCGGCAGACAGCCGACTTCATTTCTCAAAAACCAGCATGTTAACTCCCACTTCTTCCTGTGCATTCAATACGCAGATATGCATTAGAAGATATTTTGGGTTTTTTAAATATTATAAGTCAAAAATGTTTTTTACTTATAAATATAATGAACAGCAATTCGTTTTGAGGTTAGAAGAGAGTTTGAGAAATAGCAAAGGGCAGAGAAGAAGACAGAGCAGAGAAAACAGCAAGAAAACAGAGTCGCTGTGTTTTTTTGGAGCAGCATGCATTCTACAGGCTGTTTCAGCAATTGTCTGTGTGTTTCAGCAACTGGCTGTGTGGTGTTTTAGCAACTGTCTGCCTGTTGCTGAAACACGAATCTGTGTTAAAAAACAGAGTTTGTAAAAACAGAGTATGGAGTTTTTAGTTATTCCAGAACTGTAGTTCTGAAGAAGTTTGTAATTTTTATTGTCATTTTTATGGTTAATATAAACAGAGCTTTTCTCCATATCCTCTTTGTCCAAATTTCTCATTTCTTTGTGTTGAGTTGAGGAACTTTGCTTCCTCTGTTTTGTTTGAAATTATCAGAAATTTCCATCATGGTATCAGAGCTGGTCTAGGCACTCAGTGAGACAGAAACAGAGTTTGTTTTTTCCACTGTAGGAGCTGTAAGAAGCTTAACTGAGCAGATTTTCTCCAGCAAAGAAAGTTCTTGCTTGTTTTTAAATTATACAGTCAGTATCTCTTCTTTACTTATATAGGTTAAGATGGCAGATGCTAGAACTGGTTTGAAAAATTCCCAACTGCCACAGTTTAATGGGAAAAATCACAGTTATTGGTCCATAACAATGAAAGCATTGTTTGCTTCTCAGGGAATATGGGAGCTGGTTGAAACTGGTTATGCTGAACCTGCAGATGCAGCAGCATTGGCTGCTTTGACAGTAGCACAAAGAGATCAGTTGAAGGATGACAGGAAGAAGGATGCCAAAGCCCTCTTTTTTCTCTTCCAATCAGTACATGAAAGTGTTTTTCCACGGATTGCAGCAGCAACAAAATCCAAGGAAGCATGGGATATTCTCAAAACTGCTTATCAAGGCATGGAGAAGGTGAAGACTGCAAAGTTGCAGATGTTGAGGAGAGACTTTGAAACACTCAGCATGAAGGAATCTGATACAGTAGATTCATTCTTCACTCAGGTTATTGGGTTGATAACCCAGATTAGATCTCATGGTGAAATTCTTGAAGAAAGAAGGATTGTAGAGAAGATCTTGAAAAGTTTACCCTCAAGGTTTGAAGGTGTTGTGGTAGCAATAGAAGAAACAAAGGATCTCTCACAGTTCACAGTAGATGAACTGAGTGCTTCTCTTATGTCTCATGAACACAGACTGAGTAGAGGAACAGATTCCTCTTTTGAGCAAGCATTCAAGACTCAGATGTATTTCGACAAAGGAAAAGGTCGAGGCAGAGAAAATAACAGAGGTCGTGGAAGAAGCAAAAACAAAGGCAGAAATAATCCTGCAAGCACAAGTGGAAGGAGCTACAATCAGAACCAAGATGAAGGTTCAAGCAAACAGCAAGCTCATGGACAAAGGTATGACAAATCCCAAGTCCAATGTCATTATTGTAAGAAATATGGGCACTATGCCAATGAATGTAGGAAAAATAAAAATGACATGAATAATAGGCAAAATGCTAATTTTGCAAATGAAGAAGATAAGAATCCAAAGATTGTGTTGTTAACATGTAACATTGCACAAGACAAACAAGAAGATTTTTGGTTCTTAGACTCAGGTTGTAGTAATCACATGACTGGAAACATTGCAATGTTTGCCAATCTGGATGAAAATGTGAAATCTGAGGTAACAACAGGAACTGATAGTAAGATATCTGTCAAGGGTAAAGGCAGAGTCAGTATCCTAGCAAGAAATGGAGAACAGATGATTGTGCCAGAGGTATACTATGTACCTGGTCTGAAATGTAATCTTTTGAGCATTGGACAGCTCATTGACAAAGGTTATAATGTGTTCTTCAAAGATGATGTGTGTACAATCAGAGACATACCTCCAAGTAAGAATATCATTGCACAGGTGCAGATGACCAGCAATAGAATGTTTCCTCTCAAACTCAGGGCAGATTTGAAGGAAGGAAGAACTATTGCAGCTGTAACACAAGAAGTCTTTCAAGAACAAGTGAAAGATGAGAATTGGTTGTGGCACTTGAGATTTGGACATCTCAATTTCGGAGGCTTAAATCTGTTGCACAGAAAGGGAATGGTAAAGGGATTGCCATTGATTGAGAAACCAGACAGCCTTTGTGAAGGCTGCATCTTGGGCAAGAAACACAAAGAAAGCTTTCCAGCAGGAAAGAGTATAAGGGAAAAATCACCCTTGGAAATTGTTCACTCTGATGTGTGTGGACCGATGCAAATACCATCATTTGCCAGAAATAAATATGTTTTAACTTTCATTGATGATTACACCAGAAAGACATGGGTGTATGTGCTGAAACAGAAGAGTGAAGTGTTTGAGAAATTTCTCCACTTCAAAACTCTTGTTGAGAAACAGTGTGGGCATTATATCAAAGTGCTCAGAACAGATAGAGGTGGAGAGTACATCTCCAAAGACTTTCTGCGTTTTTGCAGAGAGAATGGCATACAAAAGTAGTTCACCGCGAGGTATACACCTCAGCAAAACGGTGTTGCAGAAAGGAAGAATAGGACCATTTTGGACATGGTCAGGAGTATGCTGAAGGCAAAACACTTGCCGCATGAGTATTGGGCAGAAGCTGTCACTTGCGCAGTTTACATCTTGAATAGATGCCCAACTAAAGCTGTCATGAACAAAATACCAGAAGAAGCATGGAGTGGTCAAAAGCAAATTGTCACTCACATGAGAGTATTCGGTTGTGTAGCATATGCACATGTACCGGATCAGCTAAGGAAGAAGCTTGACAGTAAGGGGGAGAAGTGTGTCTTTATTGGCTATTGTGATGAGTCAAAAGCATACAAACTCTATAATCCATTAACCAAGAAATTGATAGTAAGCAGAGATGTGCAGTTCATTGAAGATGAAGCTTGGGATGGAAGCTTAGAGAAGACAGTGAATGTGAAGACAATTGTGTCTCATGAAGAAGAAGAGGAAGGGACAGCAGCAAATAACCCTTCTTTGGTGGTTCCTCCTCCACCACAGAAAGTACAACAAACCACACCACAAGCTAGAATTCGAACAGCCTTGAGAAATCAAGGAAGTGCTTCTCCAAGCACACCGCGGGGATCAGAAATACCCTCAAGTTCAGATGGAACTCCAAGCACACCAAGAAGACCACGATTCAGAAATCTGAATGAGATTTATGAACAAGGAGAGGTAAGTAACAATACCGGTCTGAATTCATTATTCGCTTTATATTGTCATGTTGATGACCCAATTCATTTTGAAGATGCTGTAAGTGAAGATAAATGGATTGAAGCAATGAATGAAGAAATTGGTGCAATTGAGAAGAGTAAAACATGGGAGTTAGTGGACCTCCCTGAAGGCAAAGATGCCATTGGAGTTAAGTGGGTCTATAAGACCAAAAGCAATGTTGAAGGCAAGATTGATAGGCATAAAGCAAGACTTGTTGTGAAAGGCTACAAGCAGCAACAAGGCAAAGACTATGATGAAACCTTTGCACCAGTAGCAAGGATGGAAACAGTCAGAACAGTGTTGTCTATTGCGGCACAGCACAAATGGAAGATTTATCAAATGGATGTTAAATTGGCATTTCTGAATGGAGTGTTAAAAGAAGAGGTTTATGTTGAACAACGTCCAGGCTATGAAGTTGAAGGTCAAGAGCATAAAGTCTGCAAACTGAAGAAGGCTCTTTATGGGTTGAAGCAAGCTCCAAGAGCATGGTACAACAGAATAGATGCTTATTTGATTGAGAATGGGTTTGAGAAGTGTGATGGTGAACCCACAGTCTACATAAAGGAGAATGACGGTAAGATTCTTATTGTTGTTTTATATGTAGATGATTTAATCTTTACTGGCAATGATGCTTCTCTCATTGCTGATTTTAAAGCAGTCATGAAAAGTGAATTTGAAATGACTGACTTGGGCTTCTTAAGATATTTTCTTGGAATTGAAGTAGACCAAAGTGAAAATGGTGTTTTCATTTCCCAAGGTAAATATGTAGAAGCAGTGTTGAAGAGATTTAACATGCAGAACAGCAAGGCAGCTGTGACTCCAACTGTAATGGGGTTGAAATTAACCAAAGAAGACAGCAGCAAGGATTTTGATCCAAAGTTATACAAGAGCATAGTTGGAAGCCTCATGTACTTGACTGCAACTAGGCCGGACATTATGCACGCAGTGATTTTAATCTCCAGATTTATGGAAAGACCGAAAGAGACTCATTGGCAGGCAGCCAAGAGGATTCTAAGGTATGTGAATGGAACGAAGGGGTTTGGTATTTTATACTCCTCTTCTGAAAGTTTCATGTTGACAGGTTACACTGACAGTGATTGGGTTGGAAGTGTTGATGATAGGAAAAGCACATCGGGATATGTGTTTCATATGGGATCGGGAGCCATCTCATGGGCTTCCAAGAAGCAACCAATTGTGGCTTTGTCAACAGCAGAGGCAGAGTATGTGGCAGCAACAGCAGCAGCATGCCAAGCAGTGTGGCTGAGAAGAGTTCTCAGAGATTTTTGTCATGAACAAGAAAAGGGCACAACCATTTACTGTGACAATAGCTCGGCAATAGCATTGTCTAAAAACTCTGTTTTTCATAAAAGGACAAAGCACATAGACACCAAGTTTCACTTCATACGTGAATTGGTTAACAATGGTGAGATTGTTTTGCAGCACTGCAGAACAGAGGATCAGCTAGCTGACATCTTGACAAAACCATTGGCAAAGAAAAGCTTTGATCATTTCAGAGAATGCCTGGGTATGGTGAAAAACCCAGCAGTTGAAATTAAGGGGGAGTGTTGGAATTTAATTCCAACTGCAACATAAACAGCTGGACAAAAAATCTGATTGCCGCAGATATTTTAGCAAGGCGGATGCCTGAAATTCAAGCATTAAATTTGCAGAAGTTATTGAGCCGGCAGATAGCCAACTTCATTTCTCAAAAACCAGCACATTAACTCCCACCGCTTCCTGTGCATTCAATACGCAGATATGCATTAGAAGATATTTTGGGTTTTTTAAATATTATAAGTCAAAAATGTTTTTTACTTATAAATATAATGAACAGCAGTTCGTTTTGAGGTTAGAAGAGAGTTTGAGAAATAGCAAAGGGCAGAGAAGAAGACAGAGCAGAGAAAACAGCAAGAAAACAGAGTGGCTGTGTTTTTTGCACAGTTATGCATTCTGCTGGTGCCCAAAGAATCGTCCGTGTGTTTCAAAGAATCGAGCGTGTGGTGTTTCAAAGAACCGTCCGCTCGTTGTCAAACAACTGGTGTTAAAAAACAGAGTTTGTAAAAAACAGAGTATGGAGTTTTTGAGTATTCCAGAATTGTATTTCTGAAGAAGTTTGTAATTTTTATTGTCATTTTTATGGTTAATAAAAACAGAGCTTTTCTCCATCTTCTTTGTCCAGATTTCTCTCATTTCTTTGTGTTGAGTTGAGGAACTTTGCTTCCTCTATTTTGTTTGAAATTATCAGAAATTTCCATCAGGAGTCTGATGCAGGAGCATCTAACCCCCTCCTTAATCAAAGAAGAATCCAAGTGGAGCGAGGAGGACGTGGACAGCAAAGCTGAGCGACGGGAGTAAAATCTGCTTAAAACATATTTAAAGTGGATTAAAGCGGATATGTCTCAAGAAGACTTACTATTATTAACAGCCATGCATCAATTATAGAGCGTTATGTTGGAGGAAAATAAGGATCGGATCCCTCCGATCTAACATTGCTTATATAAATGTAATAGCGGTAGAGATAGATATATATCTATAGGAATCGATAGGCGTTGGGAAGGAGCAAAATGTAATCCAAAAGCGATTTTGTTCTAAGGCTGGAATGCCTTAGGATGAACTGTTTTTAAATGTATAGAAGCATGTTCAGTGTTAATTATATACGCCTGTGTGTGTGGGTATTTTGTAAATGTGTTAATCAACCATCGATCAGTCAAAGGATCGATGGCGACCTAAAATGTTGTTTAATTGTTATATATGGAGTGTTAATTCACATATTTGCTAGAATGACGCAGAATTGATATCATGAACAATGGACTTGCGTTGTATTCTACTTGTAAGCGTGTTTTGGTTCATTTTGTGGTTTGTACAGGTGTTACATGCGTTTGAATCCAAACACTGTGAGGTGGAATCGCAGATTGTAAGTGCAGCATTGTAATGCTATAGTCACGACCGAAGAAAGTATATGGGAAAGCGTTAATGGAGCGCAGAGTTAAATAGTAAAGGCAGGTGATTAAAAGGCGGAGTTTGGAGTTGAATCGAGTGCAGAATGCGTGGCTTAAAGTGTCAGCAGTGAATGGACTGATGCCAGAAGTGATGGCGATATAAATATTCGTTTAAACGTTAATAAGTCTGCATTGAACAGCAACCGGATAGGAACTGTAGCGAAAGTAATCAGATCGGAGAAGTGGAGGTTTGTACCAAATCGGAGACGGTTGGAAATTGCATGCGATCGCTGATGTCTATAGAGTCGGAGGTGTTATAATTGAAATACATATATTTTCGTGTGTTGCATTATGGTTTGGCGGAGTTTTAATACTTGGCACGTATCTGGTATACTTGCGAGGGTTATAAATGGCATTCAAACGCTGATGCAAGTGGATAAACGGTTGGTTCAATATTCATAAAGGTCCATGTAGAATAAATTAAAAGGTTTAAAATCCTAAAAACGCTTCCGATAAGGCTTAGTGGGCCCATAACCCACAGGCCCAGGTTCGAGATTTATATATGAAAGTGGATTTTGGCAATACCCCAAGATTTCTTTTCATCATCCACTAACTTGAATATTTTTCTAAATGTATTTTCACTCAAAGGTATTATCTTTTTTTTATAGCATAATTGTTCTTGTTTCTGAATCAAATTTTTTCGTGCACAAATGAATAATTTCCTTGAAATGAAAATTTGTTGGCACACATGTAACATTCGTTAATCTAGTAGTCTAATCTTGTTACCATTTTTCTCTTCCATTGGCCTATTAGCATAATGCTCATATGAAATCGACCACTGGAGGTTCTCATTGATAGCACCAAGTAAATTAAAGGTATTAGTGCAAATAGCTTCTTCGCTTTTTCTGATAACCATATCAATTTTGTAGCTGAAAACACTTTCTAAATAAATAATGTCACTCAACATTTTGAATTGCACAAATTTCTATTTTCTATTTTGTATATATTCACAAGATATTACTTTTACAAACACAAAATTGTGCCTGACTATTACAAGTGTGAAATATATTACATAGAACATTTTAAAATAAACTAAAAAGACATTGGGTAGGTGATTTTTTTATAAGGCATGCATAACTACAGAGGATGTTCATTGTGTGGAAGAAACTTTCTAGTTTTTATTATGCAGATAATAAGAATGTTTATTTTTATATTATTGATGATATTTTAATTGTAAATCATTCTTCAAATATTTGTTTTTTATGCACTTTTCATCTATATTATTAGTTGATAAATCTATTGAAACTAAAGGATTTTATTTCTAATATTTTAGTAAGAAATAGAGTTCGCATATTATCGAATTAGGGATCTCTCACACTATATGCAAAATTGTTCAAATGAAATAGATTATAATGCCTTAGTATTGCATCTGTACTATTGATTTGTATAGTAAACAAAGGATTCTCCATTGATTATTTAGCAATCACATTTCAAATATACGTTTTCATTGATGATTTAGAAATTACGTCTCCAAGAATAAAAAGAAATAATAATAATAATTTCACTACGAACTATTGGTCAACGACAAGCACAACAAACAATTTTTAGGAAAAAACAATTAAAATGATACAAATACAACCTATTTCACGTAAAACTCTTGTCTATGGACGAGATATAGAGTCACAAAAAAAATTAACCACAATGTACCAAATACAAATATCTTAAAATTTGTATCTGTGTTTGAAAACAAAGATTGTGTACAATTCTTACGCTAACAAGTAAAATGCACAATTCTCATAAAAAAATTTTGATTCTGACAACTAGAATAAAACCATTCATAACGAATCTTCCCTCGTAAATAACTATGAAATATATCAATATACATTTACAACATGCATCCTCCCCCCCAAAATAAAAAGGGAAAAAATAATGATCAATAGCTAGCCAATGAAACTATTGACATGTTACATGCTAAAATTACACCTCATGAGCTTTATAAAACTTAAAAGAATTGATTTATGATTCCTAAGCTAATAATAAAAACACACTGACATGTTACTTATTATTATTATTATTATTATTATGTCACAAAATCTATATAAAACTTAGACCCTTTGATTTATTATTTACACAAAAGAATCAATATGCAGAATAGAAAACATAATTTTTATATGATGAAGCTCTATACTTATTCATTCATTTTCCCCTTCACATAGTTCTCCCACACACTTTCCTTCCACATAATACTAATTTTTAAACAACGAAACCCACATAACATCACTCATCCAATATAATGTAGCATGCGATTTCATATTTATTTAACATCATATGTTTCTTCCTCACACACAAAATAATTACACATGGTTATTATACATAGAAACAAGAAGTATAGAGGTGAACGAAATTGAAAACAAATGGCACTACCATTAAAACAACCTTACGGTACATACCTAGAAAATAAATTGCATAGAGTTCTGGATCTATGCAAAATAAAGGATTTGCGTAGGAAGACAAAGCATAGATCAAAACACCTTTGGCATTCAATTGTGTCTAAAGGAAATATCAAAATATCATATAAAAGTAAAAAATAGATTGGAGATGCCAATCTGAATCAATTGAAAATAAAAAATGTATTTTGCAATATATCATTACTCTAGAAAAAAACCAATGTTCAAACGAGCACAGTTATTTTCCTCCTCGCAAAGAGAAACTTGTGCCCACATGCATTTTCTTATAAAATTAATATGGAAGACAACCAAAGTTCAATCAACCACAACTCTCCTTGGAAATAGAAACTTGTATTTCTTCTCCTCGCAAAGAGATGATGGTTGAATTGAAAGAAAGAAGCTAACATTATTTCCTAATCACGGTTTAATCATCCTCCTCATTATCTATATACACCGTTATTAATGCAACATTGACATCGTGAAACAAGGATAAATGAAAGTAAGAAATTTAACACAATTTGTATCTAAATATGAATGAATTACCATAATTTATATAATAATAATAATGAGAATTTAATTTAAATAAAGACGTTGTCATTATTTCCTAATCACAGTTTAATTGGCCTCATTTTTATCTAGATACATTGTTATCTAGTCTATATTTTTAACCATCACAACACCTTTAATGCAATATTGACGACAAATGGTCAGAAATACTAACAATAAGCAATGCCACAGAATATGAAACAATTACCATAATTTTTATAATAATCATAATTGAATTGAAATAAACAAAATTGGTGCTATTCCCGAATCAATTTCTATAAATTTTAGAAATTGCATCTGTAAGTTATCATATTTCACATACTTTTCGCACATAAGTGTATTGATCTCTATCCGCATGTGCTAAAGATAAATCGAGTGAAATAATCACCTACCGAAAATTGAAATTCCTGTGAATCTTCTATAGTTATTAAACTATAGCAAATAGAATGAACCCAACAAAACGGTTGAGTATCGCAATAATTCCACCAACAATAGATAATTCCATGTTAATAAATCAGAGAAGAGTTAAAGAAATATCTGGAATGAACAAAAGCTTATATTGTTTGTTGGTCTGTTATGTTCCAAATGCACCAAAATACTCCGAAGAGAAGTCCTATGGTTATCAAGATCCCCTACTCAATCCCAATGTTCTATGTTGAGAATATGGGTGTATGATGTAGTGCCAATGAATCACAAATGACTCACTTTTCATTAATGGTATTATCATATCCCAATCTCCTTAGCACATAACGTTATAATCAAAAAAATAAAATTTGGTATCAATTATCCATCATACATATTGAATGAAAGTAAGTTTTATGAAGTGCCATCTAATTAATGATTCCACTCATAATATTTTGTGCTGGCAATATGGGAAAATGATGCATCACCAACGAACTAGAAATCGTGTTTGATGAAAAAATGAACACTTTGATCAACTTTTTATTAATGATCATATCATATGCCCATATCCTCATCACATAATAGTACAATCGACAAAATGAACAATTTTCTCAATGATCCACTAACAAAATGAAAAATTTGGCCAATGATCCATCGCATTGATTGAATCCAAGTAAGCTTCATGAAATCAAAAGTTGTAAGGTTGTGCTCTCCGTAGAGTGAAAGCTATGCATATGGAAATTGTTATGTAAATAGGCATATTTGCGAAACTGCAGAAAAATCCATTCCAGGGAAGGAACTTTCAAGCTTTAAATCTGTACAATCATAGACTTGTGCATAATTCATACACACTTCCACTCACAAAATTTACAAAAAAGACATTTGTTTTTTGTTCATGCCGACACTGGAATTGTTTTGCTGCATTTTGAAATGAAAGTGATATATGAGACGATGAAATTTTCAAATTTCCCCTCACATAGTGGACTTAATTCGTAGATCCATGCATATGCCTATTTACACAAATATAACTACTAATTGATTAAAGGCTATGTTATGATAATGAAAGCTCTCAATTTTCGTAAGTTGTTTATTTCCACATAGTTATTCAACATTATTATTATTGTTATATATTTTTGGCAATATCAAATTCTCAGCATTGCCAAATAATTTACCAAAAAAAACTAGTCAAAAACACATTGAACATAAAAATAAAATACATCACACAATCAAAAAAATATCATGAATCAGGAGAAGCATAAACCTTGAATCCTACCGAAATGAATAGGTATGGGGGCTATTTGTTCTCAAATCAAAAGGGGTATGAAAGGGATCCCATGCACTGGAGGTCAGAATCATGCTTACAAACGTCGAGATCTTTCTCCCTATGGCTACTTCTATTGGTGCTTCTGCCAGATAGAGACTCCCCACTCCTCCCCTTTCATTCAATTTATTTGATCGAAGGTATAAGTGATCAGTTCATTTTGATCGCCCACAAAGATAGGCATAGGAAAAATATATATGAAGTTAAATAGGGGGGAATTAGAAGAGGACTGGCTCCCCTCATCGTAGTGTTAAGAGGCGGTAAGGCAAGAAGGTTAGCTTCACATCCATTTCATGTGTTTCACCGGCTGGCTTACTATAATACGCTTCGGAAAATGCGCTTCCTATATTCTCCTATACTCATTAGTAATGAATGAAAGATATATATGTCATTACTTAAAAGCCTATATTTAGCTAAGTATTTCTTTGTTTATTTCTAGTAATACTTGAAACGGAATATCGCTACACTATTTGGGTCCAATAAAATAGTAGTGATAACTAACGCTTTCCTTCTGTCCTTACCTTTAACTAGACCGGACAAGTCCACAATAAGAAAGATGATATGCTTATTTATTTGGCTGCGAGAAACCTCTACTGGTTAGTTGAGCCATAAAGAAAGGCCAAGGTTCTTTACTATGCCCAAGGTAGAGTGCCCTATTGCTTCTATCCCACAATGTGCCTCCACGAGCAACTAATATTTATTGAAAGTAGTCATCGCCTTCCATCCATAAGTAGTGGTAATAGAGGCCCATACCACACTTTCATTTATCAGTGCTCAGGGAATACCTTTTTATTCCCCTCAAACTGAGCTCAAGTAAGGACTTGGTCCTAAGCTCATAGAAGGTAAGGTTATTCCAACCCTATCATTTCACCCAGCAAGTAAGTTGAGTGAGTCAAGTCCACTTAGCTACCGAACTATATTCAATAAATACATTAGGTGCTGAGGGTCATGAAACGTTATTGCGTATATAATTGAGAGAGATCCTCTTCCTTCAGTCGAGTGTCTCAAGACCGTACCATTAAGAGAAAGCATTTTCCACCAGGCTAGGGAGTTGTATCAAGTGCGATGATACACTGGTCTTTATGCTCTCTATATTGATCAAAATAATACGATTCAATCAGGTGCCAAAAGTGATGATGTACCCAGTCATTCGAATCAGACTTCCATTTTGGTGAAATGAGAAGGTGAAAATCGCTTGCTCGACAAAGGGAGGAGAGCCACGAGTTTGCCACAGTCAGTGCAGTGATATTCGTGGAACCAATGAGATGCCTTTACGCGTGTGCCTGGATACACAGGCTAGCCACAGAAACGTTCTCGTATGATGTGAAAGAACATCACTTCGATAGGTGATAGGTGCGGCACTAAATTAGGTGTGAAGAAGGTGAGATTCCTAGTGTATTGGAAAGAATGCATCGCATGGATGGGATGCTCGGGCATTGAGAGGGAAGGACACTTCCTCTCTGTTTAGTTGAGCGAGTAAGGATTAGGAAAGCTTCTATTCTAAAGGTATTAAGAGGTCTTTGAAAGGTTCTATTTGTATAGTATTAGGTTCTATTGGTATTAAGAAGGATAGAAGCTATTCTTAAGGTATAAGTTAGGAATTTATAATGATATATTCCCATTCAGGTATTAGGAACATAAGAAATCTCAAGTTATAAGCTTCTTCTTACTTAGCTACTTCAAACCTATAGCTATAGAAGTGAATGTAATAAAATGTAAAACTCGTTATTTCCAAATTCAGCTAGAAATCAAAATGATATGAACGATGTTTGAAGGATTTTGTCGTATAATTCTTGTTTGGCTATGATTTCTTGATCCTCCGAAGATCACTGACCCTATAGGTGGGAATAGGAAGATCAATTCTTATTTGGGGAGGCATTGTTGACTTCACCGAGGACATCATCCTTTATAAACAATCGCCTGAGTTAGTTAGTTTGGTTTGCTGGAGTATTTTTTTTATTATTATAAGAGTTCTTGTTTACTTCCACCAAAGTAGGCATTCTTGCTTACTCCCTCCAAAGGGGGCAGAGCATTTTCGAGTGGTGGGCATTCTTGCTTCCTTCCAAGGTAGTGGGTGGGCATTAGGGTGGAAAACTGCCTAGTGTGAGGTGAGTAACTCAAGGGCTAACATATCGATATTTAGCAGTGTGAAATGCAACACGGGAGAACAAGGTTCGTTTCCACTTCTTTAGCTGCTGGTCGGGATCACTCGAAAGAGATAGTGTGTATGTGAAGGTAGATCTAGAGAGGAGCAAGGCTTACAACAGCTTTGTTATTGACGATTCAACTTTTTGCTTAGGTGCATAGATTTATTCAATTCACCCAGGACATGTTGGAAAGAGGATAGGTTAGAATACACGTACGCGTTACCAACGAACGAACGGACAGACAGAACACTGCCCACCTTTCTCCTTAAACTGAACAGTATGGAACACAAATACTACTACCTTCCCTCTTTCACTTACCGATACGGAAAACAAAGGAGGTCCTTTTAAGCCAAGATTTTCGGATAATTACAATATATAATGAAACATTATCTCAAATTTTCATCAATGATGACATACCCAGATCAGAATTGGAAAAGGTACCATGCTCATTTCCAATAGCATCAAATACCTCGACCAATGATCCCCCCTTATGAGGTTCAACCAAAAGTTAAATGAATCCCACGCCAAATCTGATGTCGAGGATACATAGAAATTTACATATCTCTTAGTTTTCTTTCATTTTTTCCTAGGGGAGTTAATAAAGAAAACAAGTTTAGAATAGATTCATGTCACTCCTTCTTCGAATTTCTGAACATTAGAACAAGGAATTGTATTTCTATAAATTGGCACACATATCCCATATTTTTCAAAGTCAAATCACCTCAATGATATATTTACATTTATAGAATGAATCTGCAAACATAGAATCAATGATTAGAACTGTATTTTGACAATTTTATTGGAAACTATAACACAAATTGAAGTCTATAAAACACGATTTAGGAGTTGTACAACAAGAGATCATTTATTTTTTAGCTAGAATAGTTGATGCTCTAGAATTTCTCATCAATATGGTATTAAAGCATACTAAAATTATTAAATATGAATCGTGGGTCCATTTATACCTTCTAAATTAGAAAATGACATTACTAAAATTGAAGATGGAGTGAGTGCAATTGGAAAATGAAACATTAATTTTTAATCTATATAATTTGGCTCAAGTGGATAACATCAATGTTGAAGAGGATTTCAATGACAAAGATGATGATATCATGGCCATTTACCAATGTCCCCGCCCCCCCTTCCAATCTTAAGCCAAAATTTAATGAAGCAGGAGTCACTTCTGATATCAAAAATTTGCATTAGTTGACACAACCATTAGTTTTTTTCCTCGTTAATAAAGAAAATCAGTTTAGAATAGCTTCTATAGCTTAATGGTGAACAATGCCAATCTTTCTTTGAATTTTTGAATTGTGACTGAATTAAAAAATAACAATTAATTTCCATGCATCATATTTATTTGTATTTCTATAAATCAGCATACATATCCCATCTTTAACACATTCAAAGCTCTACAAAAAGAATAATAATAATAATAATTTAACATTAATTTATATATGCACCGCCATGTTGAAAATGCAACAAGATGATGGATCTTAGTGAAATGAAGTCGCCTTCACTAAGTGGGCCCGTAGGCTATTTTTGGCGCAAAGTCTATTTTTAGACATATGGAGCATGGTCTAGGAGTTGCAGTATGCTATTCTTGGATGATTGGTCGAGTTGGTAAAAATAGATGGACCTCTATTTTTAGACATACAAGTCGAAGTCTATTTTTAGACTGCCTGTCTAAAAATAGGTCAGTCAAATATTATTAGCCCTTAATAATATTTGGACTATAAACTTCAGTTTATCCTCTTGCAGCACTTCAGTTGGAGCTACGGATGTGGCCCATGCACCTGACAAAAGGAATTACGCTATTCCTAGGGGTTTTGTGAGCTCATGCATGGTTGACTTCAGTTAGAACTCAAGTGGTGGAGTTTGGTGGAGTTGATGAGACAGTTGGTGGAGTTGTGTTCTGCTTAACTTAGTTGAACTAGTTGTATTTAGTTTAACTAGCTAATACACTAGAGATGAGTGGAGTGAATTAAATATTATTTAATTCACTAATTATTAACTCATCATTCAACTCAAGAACACATCAGTTGACTGCAGTGCATGAACAGTTCAGTGAAGACCAGTGGAAGAGGTAGATGAAAGGGTGAGTTTGCTATTAGTTGCGACATCAGTTGTGCATGAGATTTGCACAAGCATTGGAGGAGATTTCCCATGAGGATTGCGTAGTTGAAGCCAAGGAGATTCAAATTTGGATCACTCATTACACCAACTTGGATTGCACAGTAAAGGCAGGCAAAATAGTGGATGAGTTTTGAACCTGTGACTTGTTCAAAACTGAGCTAGTTTGTGTGTAACTTTTGGAGACAGTACTGAGTACTTGTGAGGAGTATTGTACTGAGATTGTTACATGTTCTCTTCCATTATAATATACAAAATATCTGGGGGTTTCCAGCTATAAGCTTTCCCCATTACATATTGTGTTTATGTGCGCATGCGACTGTTTCTATTTCCGCAAATTGATGATCAATTGTAAAAGAGGTTATGTGTTATGCATGAATTCGAATTAGTGTGTGACTAGGATAATCTCAGTGGATAAATCTTCATTATTCAGCAAATTTCTACATGGTATCCGAGCGAATTGATCATCGGGATCTATTACAGTGATTACAATTTTATTTCGGTAGACAGAGTCTGTAACGGGCCAGGTAGCCTCTGGATCCATCCTTTCTCTGAAAGGTGATATATCCAGTGAATGCCCTTACAGTCGATCTCTGTGCTAGAAATAATTTGTTCTCACAGATCCAGAAGCAGTTGATTTTTTTGAGTTTGGAATTCGAATTTTGCAGCAGATTGTTTTCTTGGTGCCAGAGCTGAAATGTCTTTCAACTGTTTGCGACTCGAATATTCCCTTGAAGGCAGTTCGAATTATGTTGCATGGAAAGATCAGATGGAGGTGGTTTTAGAAGATAATGGGCTGAAGGAGTTTGTAGATATGGATGTCCAAAAGCCTACTGATCCTGCTGAAGTTGAGGCTTGGCAAAAGAAGATGGCGAAATGTCGAAGGATTCTGTTGGAGGGCGTGAAGGATCACATTGTATCCAGCCTGCATGGAAAATCTTCTCCATATTTGATGTGGAAAGCGTTGACAGATCTATTCCAGAGCAAGAGCGACCAGAGATGGAGAAAGGCGACAGTATCACCAAGTACCTCACGAAGTTCACTCAATGCAGAGATGAGCTGGGAAGTGTGGGGGTGACTGTCGAAGAAGAGGATATGGTAGACCTGGCTCTCCTTGGTCTTCCGAAAAGTTGGCATGCATATCAAGATAGTGTCAATGGTCGGGAGAAGTTGTCGGGATGGGAGCGACTTTGGGCGGATCTCATGCAAGAGGAGATAAGGAGGACTACCAGGGACGGATCTTCATCAAAGGTATATGATGAAGAAAATTGCGCTTTGGCTGCCAAAGCAAAGAAGGGGAAGAGCAAGAAGGCTTCTCAGTCTGGTGCGAAAGGCAAGAAGCAAGACATGTCCAAGGTGAAGTGTTTTCACTATCACCAGCACGGACACTATGCCACAAATTGTCCGCAGAAGAAGAAAAATAAGAAGGTTGCTGGATCTGCAACGGGAGAGGCATTGGCTTCTCAATTCGAACTGGATTTTTCACTGATTGCATGCTTGGTTTCAAGTGTGGCGGGATCAGTTTGGTTCTTGGACAGTGGTGCGTCATTTCACATGACCGGAGATCGAGATCCGTTTTCAGATCTGGAGGAAAAAGATCTTGGAGTGCACATCGAGATGGGCGATGATGGTAGATACAGTGCGACTGGTATCGGTACCATTTCCTTTGAGAGGGAGTCTGGTAAACCCTTCGTATTAAAGGAAGTATTGCATGTTCCAGGATTGTTGAAGAATCTGATCTCTGTGGCGATGTTGGAAGACAAGGGGTATGATGTGGTCTTCAGCGAAGGAAAAGCTTTCCTGCGCAGTAAGACAACTGGAGAGACCCGGAAGATAGGGGTTTGAGTCAAGAACCTTTATCAGTTGCAAGTAGATGGTTGCGCAGCAATGGCATGCAAGGCAGGAGAAGTGGTGAGCCGGGATGATGATGGCGATCTGTGGCACAGGAGATTGGGCCACCTTCAAACCATGGAGCTTTGAAGATACTGCAGCAAATTTCTACTGGGCTTCCTAAGGGCACTCTTGCACAGTCAGATCAGTGCAAGGGGTGTACCTTGGGGAAGTATGTGAAAGCCACCTTTCACGAGAAGGATAGTCGCGCCACGACGATCCTTGAGAGAGTTCACACAGACGTGTGTGGTCCTTTCTCAATTGCTTCGACAGCAAAGCACAAGTATTATGTGATCTTTGTTGATGATTTCTCTCGAAAGTGCTGGATCTTCTTCATGCAGAAGAAGAGCGATACATTCGCAAAGTTCTGTGAATTTAAAGCACTGGTCGAGAAGGAGTCGGGGAAGAAGGTGATTGCTCTAAGGAGTGATAACGGTGGTGAATTCATCTCGGCTGAATTCAAGGAATTCTGCAGCGCAGAAGGGATTCGGAGAGAGCTCATCGCACCCCACAACCCACAGCAGAACGGGGTGGCTGAGCGGAAGAACAGAACGATCGTGGGTGCTGCACGGGCGATGTTGCATGATCAGGGCCTACCCCTTCACTTGTGGGCTGAGGCATGCAATACAGCAGTGTATGTGCAGAACCGTTGTCCTCACAACGTTCTTGGCATGAGTACACTGGAGGAGGTGTTTTCTAGCAAGAGGCCTGATATTTCTCATCTGAGAATTTTTGGCTCACCTGTCTACATGCATGTGACGAAGGACGCTAGAAAGAAGCTGGATCCGACCGCAGAGGTTGGAATATTTGTGGGGTACACTGATACACCTCACAACTATCGGGTGTATTTTCCAGACAGTCGCAAGACTGTTGTGCGACGAGATATCAAGTTTCAGGAGGAGAAAGCCATGCAGTGTTCGCTTGAGAGGGAGCCACACTTGCATGCAGATGAGGAGCTGTTAGTTCCTAAGGAGGAGCTTCCGGATGTGGATCAGCCACAAGAGGAAGTTCATGCAGTGGAAGAAACCACTCATGCAACGCCAACCATCAGAGGGCGCAAGCGCACTACAGAAGCTGAGCGACTGGCTCAAGATGCAGAGCGGGTTGTAGGACCACCTACAGCACAACGCAGACAGAGACAGTCACCGGACCGGTACACTGGATAGATGGCTCTTGTGAGCACATGTGTCGTGACAGAGCCATCCTCTTTTGAGGAAGCTGTGGAGGAACCCACATGGGTAGATGCCATGGTGGAAGAGTATGATTCAATTGTCAGAAACAATGCATGGGAGATTGTCCCGCAACCGGAGGGGAAATCAGTGGTGGGTTTGCGATGGATCTACAAAGTGAAGCAGGCAGCTGAAGGGAGTGTGGAGAAGTACAAGGCAAGATTTGTTGCCCATGGCTTCTCACAGATCGAGGGGATCGATTATGAGGAGACCTTTGCACCTGTCGCAAGGTACTCTTCCATACAGACGATCCTAGCTCTCTCAGCGCAGATGGGATGGCACATCCATCAGATGGATGTGAAAACTGCGTTCCTCAACGGAGTCATTGAGGAGGAGGTGTACATAGAGCAGCCTGAAGGTTTTGAGATCTTCAGCAGTGAGTCGCATGTTTGCCGACTCAAGAGAGCACTGTACGGGCTGAAGCAAGCACCTCGTGCTTGGTACACTCGGATAGACAGCTACTTCACCGGGCTTGGATTCTCCAAGAGTGAGGCGGATCCAAACCTGTACCAGATTGTGGTGGAGGGGAAGCTGTTGATCATCGTACCGTATGTAGATGATCTGATTTTGACTGGCGATGAGCAGTTGATACTTTCATGCAAGGAGGATCTTGCACGAGAGTTTGAGATGAAGGACTTGGGCATCCTTCATTATTTCCCGGGATTGGAGATTTGGCAGCGCAGTGGAGGACTGTTTGTTTCTCAGGGCAAGTATGCCCGGGAGATTCTGGAGAGGTTCAACATGCAAGGCTGCAAGCCTGTTGACACTCCTCTTCCTGGTGGTTGGAGGAAGGAGGATGCTACCTCAGCGGAGGTAGTGGATGCCACTGTCTATCGACAGTTGGTGGGGTCGCTTATGTATCTGGTCAATACACGACCCGATATATGCTATGATGTTAACCAGCTTTCGCAAGCTATGGTTAAGCCTACCAAGCTCTTCTGGAAGGCAGGCAAGCATGTATTGCATTATCTTAGTGGCACATCGGGATATGGTATGTGGTATAGACAGGAGGTTGGAGCGAAGCTTAGCGGCTTCACTGATACAGATTGGGCAGGGAGCCCAACGGACCGAAAGAGCACATCTGGAGGAGTTTTTAGTATCGAGTTGACAGCAGTTTCCTGGTACAGCAGGAAGCAGAAATCCGTGGCACTCAGTTCAGCAGAGGCCGAGTACACGGCAGCAAGCTTGGCTGCATGCGAGGCTATTTGGATGAGGAAGATCCTCGTCGGATTGTTCGGGTCGCACTTGGAGCCTTCTGTGATTTATTGTGATAACCAGAGTTGCATTAAACTCTCGGCTAATCCAGTATTTCATGATAGATCCAAACACATCGACATTAGGTACCATCATATCAGAGATTGTGTGCAGCGGAGAATCATGTTATTTTCATATGTTCCCACGGAGGATCAGGATGCTGACATCTTGACGAAGGCGCTCACCAGGAGCAAATTTGAATTCCACAGAGGCAGGATAGGGGTTGTAGATAATCCATATCTTATTGAGAGGGAGTGTTTAAAATGCAACAAGATGATGGATCTTAGTGAAATGAAGTCGCCTTCACTAAGTGGGCCCGCAGGCTATTTTTGGCGCAAAGTCTATTTTTAGACTATGTCTATTTTTAGACATATGGAGCATGGTCTATGAGTTGCGTATGATATTTCGGGATGATTGGTTGAGTTGGTAAAACATATGGACCTCTATTTTTATACACACAAAGTCGAAGTCTACTTTTGCATCGCCCGTTCAAAAACAGGTCGGTCAATATTATTAGTCCCGAATATGATTTCTGACTATAAACTTCGCTTATCCTCTTACGAAAGACTTCCGCCTGAGTTACGGATGTGGCCCATGCACCTGACATAAGGAATTATGCTATTCCTAGGGGTTTGGTGAGCTCATGCATGGTTGACTTCAGTTAGAACTCAAGTGGCGGAGTTTGGTGGAGTTGATGAGACAGTTGGTGGAGTTGTGTTCGGTTTAACTTAGTTGAACTAGTTGTATTTAGTTTAACTAGCTAATACACTAGTGATGAGTTGAGTGAATTAAATATTATTTAATTCACTAATTATTAACTCATTATTCAACTCAAGAACACATCAGTTTACTACAGTGCATGGACAGTTCAGTGAAGACCAGTGGAAGAGTTAGATGAAAGGGTGAGTTTGTTATTAGTTGCGACAGTAGTTGTGCATGAGATTTGCACAAGAATTGGAGGAGATTGCCCATGAGGATTGCGCAGTTGAAGCCAAGGAGATTCGAACTTGGATCTCTCATTACACCAACTTGGATTGTGCAATAGAGGCAGGCAAATAGTGGATGAGTTTTGAACCTGTGACTTGTTCAAAACTGAGCTAGTTTGTGTGTAACTTTTGGAGACAGTACTGAGTACTTGTGAGGAGTATTGTACTAATATTGTTACATGTTCTCTTCTATTATAATATACAAAATAGTTGGGGGTTTTCAGCTATAAGCTTTCCCCATTACATATTGTGTTTATGTGCGCATGCGACTGTTTCTATTTCCGCAAATTGATGATCAATTGTAGAAGAGGTTATGTGTTATGCATGAATTCGAATTAGTGTGTGACCAGGATAATCTCAGTGGATAAATCTTCATTATTCAGCAAATTTCTACACCCCATCCTCCCGAAAAAGCCACGTCCTAATTTCGTCCCTACTGAATAAAGTTTCCAATATGAATCTAAGAAAAATAAAATATTCTCACAATGAAATGTCCCATTTACATCAATAACACATTGTTAGAGCACTCACGTAATTCAAAAAACTATGAAAAAGCTCCATATTTAGTTTTTCAATACTCAAGTGTAAACTAGTTTTCATAAGTAATCTTCTTATAGACATATACAATTTGTTTACTTGAAGAAAATAAGTACTACTAAATATAGAAACTTTTTTTATTATGCGAATCTTTTCCTTGTGTGAAACCCATATTAAAGCTTATATTGTAATTCATAGAAGTTACAATAGTAAATTGTAAATGAGTATATGTAAAGTGTTGAAAAGAGGCATAATTACAAAATTGCATTATGTACCATCTATTCACTCAAACAAATGCACGGTAAAAATCCCACACAACGAAAATTAACAATTTTAGTCATTATGTTCTCTAGTCAATACTTTATCCAATGCAAAGATTCATAGTTCTAAAATTAAAGCTCTACGTAATTTCTCCCCCACACATACTTCGTACTCTGCACAGTAAAATATCTGTACAGTGAAACATAATAATATTTCATGCTCTTCTGTAGATAACCCATCCTCTGTAAACAGTCATATGATACACAATCAAGAAATGTTTAAAAGTATTAGATTTGTTCAGAAAATCGATAAACATTCCCCTTCTTCCATACAGTCAAAGATATGCAAAATAAATCATAATAACAATAACATATTAACATTAGTAGTAGTCCAATGTTAATATCTGCATGCACCTCCCATTCTCTCGAAAATTCCACATCCTAATCAAAGCTTTGAACAATGAAATATACTGCACAAACCCCGACATTCTATAACGACCCTAGTGAAAAATCCATGTAAAAGTTAATAAAAGGTAAAATAAAACCAAGGTCATGGAAAACATATGCCAAGTTGAATGTTGGGAAAAACATCCTAGTGTGGGTGTTCATATGGTTTATTAATGGATATGGAAATTGGAAAAGACAATGGCTAAGGCTTTGGAAAGGAAAAGTGGCATTTATTGGCATTTATTTATGAAAATAATGGAAATTAGGAGAAAATGAAGGTGAAGGGTCACAGGTTGCATGTGAGGAGGAAAATGAAGGAAAATAATGTAAAATGAAGAAAATAGAGGTCTCATTAATAAAAAGGCTTATGAGGATCAACTCATGGCTTTTGATCAGTTCATTTTTGGAGCTCTAATTTCTCTCTCTCTCTCTCTCTCTCTCTCTCTCTCTCTCTCTCTCTCTCTCTCTCTCACACACACACACATACTCTTGGACACTTAGAGTTTCTTGGACCACTCTAGGAGAGTGTGGCATACTTGGGATTTTCGAGCAAGAAGGAAAACGAAGAGTAGGAAATCGCAAGAGGACTTCAGGATTAGCAGCTACAATATATTTTTCTTGTAGGTACCAAGTTGCATGTATCTTTTCCTCACTATTTTTGGCATGCATGGCATATACATGTGGTTTCTTAGTCATGATCTGTCATTCGCATGGAGGATTTCCCACATTTAAAGGGGATTTGCATAACATTTATATTTCCTAGATAGCCAAGGTATTGCAGGTTTTACTTTTGTTTTTTGTTGGTTCTCATGTGCCTTTGGTTGTGAGTTCTGTTAATAGTTCGTGGAAGCCTTGGTTGGACAAACACTCTTGAAGCCCTATAACAGCTTTGGTTGAGTTACTAGTCCTGGAATCCTTGGTTGGAAAAATTCTCTAGAAACCCTTGGTGAGTTTAGTTACTATTCTTGGAAGCCTTTGTCGAAAAAATTCTCTAGAAGAATGGCAACAACTGTGGGTTGAGTTACTAGTCCTAGAAGCCTTGGTTTGAATAAATGCTCTAGAGCCCTAGGAAACTTGGGTATAGACCAATTTGGTGATGGTTAGTGATGTCTGAATGTGAAGTGGAATCACTGGTTGAGGGTTGAGTTGGTTTGGCCTATGGAAGCCCTAGTTTGGTTTTGATTGATGTGTTTTATGAGTTCCCACATTCATGCTTGGAATATGGCACAGGGTTGACTAGGTGAAGAGATATTGGGCTCAACCATGTCTATGGTCGTGTGGTACATGAAGTCCTCGACTTGGTTGCATTTTTCTTATGGAAATAATAACTCTCTTCCTCATGTATTGATGGGTAAATATGCTTATTATTATGCAACTTATATGGTAGTTCTATGCATGTCACTTATTTTGTTTATATGTTGGTTATGAATGTGTTTTATAACAATGACGATGTATGTCTCTCATCATGTTTTATTTTGTAAATGAATGAACAATGAATATATGTCCTAATATATGATAATGTAGCTAATGTGATGATGAAACAATGATTCTTAATGATTCTGAGTTAAGTATGCGACCCCTATGCTCACATTTGTTATTTAAACCTGTAGATTACATATTGGTGACATGTTTGATAAAATGCCTATTATGGCTAGTAGGGGTCAATTCAAGTCCTTTCTCAAGTAATTTCCTTTGTATCATTATTTTTTTGTTATATTTAATTCCTGAAAGTGTCATGGCATTGTGGGCAATGACCTAAGCCCTGGTCCTAAAAAAGTGGCATAGAAATTAGGGTCGCGGGCTCATAACTATCTCGAAAAGTCCCCAGTCGCATGCATGCCCATGCTGTGTGATAAATTGGAGGGTCCCAAACACACTCTTGTTAGAAAATTATATATTATGGAGCAATGCAACACATAAAATATGCAGAAAATACAAGCACACAAAACACATAAAACCAGAGAGACACATATATACGTGGTTCACCCAATTTGGGCTACGTCCACCCCGAAAAGCCAGTCCTTCCTTTCTATTATCCAGCAAAATGAAGAGACACAACCAACAACAGATCCACTGTAATATCCATTGTTCTCTCTCACAGTCTCCCTATCTATTTCTCGCTTTGAGAATACACATACAATACACAGCTGCAATACAATACCCTCATAAAAGCGAGGGGTTGCCTTCTATGGCAAAAAACCCTAAACTAAACATAACTTCTACCGTCATATCATTTTCCTAATGAACGGCCCATATTGACTAGAAATTACTATACTTTTACAAGGCAATTTTACATCTGTTTTTAGCTTCAGGGGCACTGCCCCCAAAACCCCCGCTAGGGGGGGAGGGCTCCATAAAGTTGCTGCCGCCCCCCCTGGACCCCCCATGACAGCAATTAATTACGAGAGGCATTGCTGCCCCATTTAAGGTACATGGGTCCAATGTTGTGATACAAAGTAAACAAGATAATCAGGTTCCACACCCAACAACTCTTACCCATATCAAGGGACTGACTTGGGGATTGATGCACTAAAATGCCAAATTCAGTCATGTATAGCCTCCTAGAAGGTTTGTATGGCTCGTGGGTGTTTTGTAGAAGGTGAAAAAGGTATGTGTTGTTGTGTTATGTCGGTTCCACTTCCTTAACTGAAACATAGGGACTCAAATAATAGCATAGTAACTCTTTTTCACATGTTTACCCCGGTTGGATGGTTACTTAAGTAGATGTGGGGGGAGGGTGTTATAGAGTGGTATCAGAGCATGGTTCACCCCTCAGAGTGGATGGGCAGTGTGTTGGTCATGAATTCATGTCAGTTTCATATGTGTTTTGTATGTTGTTGGTCTATGTTCTTGTTGCATATGCATGGTGTTGGTCATGATTGCAGTGATGTCACCATGTGAGGGTTCATGGGGTTTTTGTGGAATGTGTCATCATGATTGTATGATTGGTTATGCATTATTTATGCATTTCAAGTGTTTAAATTTTGTCAAGTGTACATGTTGTTGTTGTCATGCAAGGGGTCATGGCATGTATGATATGGTCATGCATTGATGAATGGTTTATAACTAGAATGATGTTTATATGTTTTTTTATCTATGTGCTATATGATTACATGTTATTATGATTATGTGTATACATGTATTACATTGATTGGTTGATCTTGCAAGATATATCCTCCCCTATGATGCTAAGATACGTTGGTTTTTTATGATTTGGTTTAACTGACATAGTATGCCTTGCAAGAAAGAAACCAAGATGACTAGCAAGATAATAGACTACAGAGATTACCCCTATGAATAAGATGAGTAACATGGTGTTGAGAACTCTTCTGAATTAGAAAACACATTGAGGATTTTGAAGGAAGAAATAAGGAGTTACAAAGAAGATAATGATATAATCATAGAGGCACAAGAAAAACAAGCAAAGGTGAATGCTGCAATTCTTCAGAGTTTGTCAAAGTTGCATAAACAAGGACCAATCAAGATCAGCTATGGATAGGAGGATGGGACTAATGGGGAATATTTGCAGTATGTCTCATGGTGGTCACTCGTCATATAGAGATGACACAATAAGAGATGGTAGATTCTTGGACACTCTAGATAGGAGAGGTGATAGACACAAGTACTATTATAGTTCTTGTTCTGAAAGGCACTATGATCATCATCATTATCGTCATTATAGGAGTGATAGGGGATATTTGTAGAATGAGTTTAAGAAATAAAATCCACCTACATTTAATGGGAAATAAATAAAGCATAGGATGCATAAACATGGTTTCTTGGAATTATTATGTTATTTAGGCTACGTTATTGCTCAGAGAACATGAAGACCAAAATAGCTACATTTAGTCATAAAGGTAAAGCACATATATGGTGGGAAGACGTAAATAACGTCAAATATATTTATGAGAAGGAATTCATTTGGAGTGAATTTGAGATAATATTTAGGAAGAAGTATCTATCAGAGAGATATTATGATGACAAGGAAAAATAGTTCTATGAGATAAAAATGGGATTTATGACCGATGAGGAGTACACTAGTATATTTCTAGAGTTATTGAGATATCTTCCTTACCTCAAGGAGGAGAAGGCCAAGATTCAGAGATTCATTAGTGGGTTGTTGATAGCATTCAAAGACAGGATTGAATTTGATGAGCCTATATCATTGGAGAAGGCCATTCAGAATCTAAAGCATTGTTATGAGCAATAAAAGCATGGATCTGAGACGAAGCTAGACTGGAAAGGTAATGCAAAGAAAAAAGGAAAATGGGACAAGAAGCTAGCAATACCTCAGGGTATAGGTAATAGAGAGAATGCATCACCATCTAATAATTTCAATGCATCTAAAAGATGACAAGCACTTCGATCTGAGGAGAAGAATAAGGATGAAGGCTAAAATTATTTGCAATGTTGGACTTGTGGAGGAGAGCATTGCAGGAGATATTTTCCATAGCAGCAGGGTGGTAGACCGAAGATCTACAGTGTTGAGGAGGCACAAACAGTGGGAGATGTTGGACATAGCATTCCTAGTATATATGCAGCATTGGATAACAGGCAGGAATATCACTAGGTGTTTATTATCAAGATGGACGGTAAGCTTTGTGAGAAATTTGTTTCTATTTTGATTGACCATGGATATAATTATAGTTATTTTAATCTTGACCTCATGGATAAGTGTGGTTTGAATAAGGAAATGCATGAAGAGTCTTGGTTAGTGCAGTTTCCTATAGGTACCAAAAATAGAGTTCATCATTGGAATGCCTACATCAACACATTTGAATGTATTTCCTTTTGGATAATATAGTATGCTTTTGGGTATGGACTGGTTATATCTTCATAGGACCAAGGTCGATTGTTATGACAAAGCCACTGAGTGCTTGGATGATAATGGAGAATAGAGAATCTTACAAGGTAAGAAGAAAGCAACATTGGCTAGGATGGTGACAACTATGTTGGCCGAGCGAAGTCGTAGAAAATGGTGTGTGTTATTTGTAGTGCACATTTCTAGTGACAAAGTTAAGGAATTTGAGGATGCAGATGTGTTAAGAAGGTACTAAGTTCTATAGTAGTTTCAAAATTTATTTCCCACAGATATTTTAGAGTTTCCACCTCACACAAAGGTAGACATTTATATTGAGTTGGTATGAGGCATAGCGCCAACATCTAAGGCACCTTACACAATTAGCACTCGAGAGTTGGTAGAGCTAAAGTTGAAGTTGAAGGAAATGTTGGACAAGGGATACATTAGGCCAAGTTTATTACCATGGGGTGCACCGATATTGTTTGTGAAGAATAAATATAGTACCTTCAGATTGTGTATTGATTACAAACAGTTGAACAAGGTGACCATCAAGGCAAGTATCCATTTTCAAGGATTGATGGTTTGTTTGATCAATTGAAGGGAGAAACTTTTTTCTCGAAGATTGATCTAAGATCCATAGCCCACTATAATGGGATTCAACCTCCTAGGTGACGTTAAGGAAGTGGAAGCGATAGAAACACATCAAATGTACCTTCCTCATGAGAAACAAAACTTCCAGGAGGCATCCCAACCACTCAAGTAACCAGAGCTTGGGTCCCACTATGTTTTTTAGTCCATTAAACCATCAAGCGCTCCATTGATATGGACATATGGTGCGTCTAGGAGGCTCTGGATGCTCCCACAACATGGGAATGCATGTATCTAGGGAATTTTTTCCTCATACACGTGACATTTCCCACAAATTTGAGCCACTTGTTCTGGACCAGAGACCAGGTCACTGCCCAGAACTTAATGAAAGGTTTAAGTGGAACAATGATAAGTTTGCAA
Organism: Pinus albicaulis; assembly: GCA_034641835.2. Lineage (NCBI taxonomy): Eukaryota > Viridiplantae > Streptophyta > Pinopsida > Pinales > Pinaceae > Pinus > Pinus albicaulis. The sequence goes on from CM076580.1 coordinate 1,309,851,304, forward strand.
AAACATTAACAAGGTCTAGAATGGACCCCTACTAGCCATGATAAGCATTTCTTCACACATGTCACAAATATGTAATCTATAGGTTTAAACAATATATCTCAGCATATGGGTCTCATACTTATCTAAGAATCGTTAAGAAGCATTGTTTCCTCATCACATTAGCTGCATTACCATCTATTTGGGCATAGATACATTGTTCATTCATTTATAAATCAAAACATGATGAGATGCATACATCATCACTATCATAAAACACATTCATAACCAACATTTAAACAACATAAAGGACAAACACATAACAACCATAAGCCATATAATAAAAAACATATTTACCCATCAATACAAGAGGAAAATATCTCTTATTGCCATAAGAGAAATGCAACCAAGTCTGGTACTTCCACATTCCACCCGACCATAGACATGGTTGAGCCAAATCTCTCTTCAGTCAGTCAACCCCGTGGCATATTCCAAGCATGAATGCAGGATAAAATCACAAGCTCATCAATAAAAACCAAAATAGGGCTTCCAGAGGCCAAACCACCTCAACCCTTAACTAGTGATTCCACCGCAGGGTCGGAAATCACAACCATCATCAAATTGGTCTCCACCCAAGTTTTACATGGCTCCAGATCATTTGTTCCAACCAAGACTTCCAAGACTAGTAACTCAACCCACAACTACCATTGAGATTCCAGAGCGTTTGTACAACCAAGGCTTGCACGACTAGTAACTCAACCCACCAATGGCTTCCAGAGCATTTTTCCAACTAGGGCTTCCAAGACTAGTAACTCAACCTAAGTTGTTACAGGGCTTCCATAGTGTTAATCCAACCAAGGCTTCTAGGAACTAATAACTCAACCCATATCCAAAATCACATGAGAACCAACCAGAAAAACAAGCAATGAAATGAACCCACAACACCATGGCTATCCAGGAAATGGTAAGGCTAGGAAAATCCACTGTCAATCTAGTAAATCCTCTATGCCAATGAGATATCATGGCTAAGAAACTGCATGCATATGCCATGCATGCCAAAACTAGTGAGGAAAACATACATGAAAATCGGTACCTGTAAACATAATCCACTATAGTTGTTGATCCCGATGTCTACTTGCACTTTCCTGCTCTTCCTTTTCCTTCTTGCTCCAAAAATCAAAATATGCCACACTCTCCAAGAGTTCTCCAAGAAACGTTAAGTGTCCAAGAATATGAGAGATTGAAAATAGAATGTGAGCCCTAATACTGCACTGAAAAAATTCTAAGCAAAAAAAGTTTTACAACTGATCTTCAAAAGCATTTTTATTAATGAGGCCTCTATTTTCTCAATTTTCCATTATTTTCCTTCAATTTCCTTCTCACATGCAACCTATGACCTTTCACCTTCATTTTCTCCTAATTTCCATTTCCAAATGAACACCCACACTAGGATGTTTTTCGCACCATTCAGCTTGGAATTTGTGTCCCATGACCTTGGTCACACACACACACACACACACACACACACAGATATATATATATATATATATATATATATATTACATGGATTTTTAACCAGGGTTGTTAGAGAACCCTCCCCCTTTGGGGAACACCGTCCTCGGTGTTCAATGACACCTACAACCAGAAAAATAAAACATATTTCATATGGATCTTTATAACATAGCTCATTGCAGTATTTAGAATGACCACTACTAAAAACATGGAAAAAATATCGTTTACTAGAGCTTTATAACACAACTTATTACGATATTTACAATAACAACCACATTTGCTTCAACCTGTAAATAATCATATTGTCTATGGAGCTTTATAAATCCATCTCAATACAATATTTACAAAAATATACACATTTACTCAACAAAAAAATATAAGGATATGATTCCCATAGCAGAAACAAGGGATCTAGAGGCTTACACCTCCACCATCAAAGTAATACCAGGATTCTTCTCCTTCCCAAGAAGTCCAGAATCAACTGCCAAAATCATTGTTTGCATCTAATGTACAGCGCTACAATCATGCACTATTGTACCCTTAGTCAACAATTACTGACTCATTGTTCTAGGGCACACTCCCAAAGTGCAACTGATTCTAGATGGAAATTCTCATGACCAAGACAAATACATCCCTAACCTTCCCTTCTCTATTACACAACCCCTTGGGAAATCCACTCACCCCATTTAGTGCAGTCACGCACCTTCCAAGTTCCATTGGCACCCCCATTCCAGACATTCCATCCCTTGGCAAGGCTTCCTTGCATCGGAAGGTACAAAAACCAAGGCATATCCCTGCCTCAAAACCATCACACCAGTCATAGCATGCCCATAGAAACCAATGGACATTATTGGGTACCAGTGCCCTACAATTTCCCTGCTGCTGAAGTGCTTTACCATCATGTTGTTTTATGTTCCAATTCCTTTTTCCGACGCTACTATTTCTTGCAGTCGGTTTCAACCATCCCAAACCGATCATTTTATGCATTCTTGTACCAAGCACATAATGTTCATTAGATTAAAAATAAATTTAAATAACTTCAAATCATACCTCATTGGTGGCTTGTCAATAAGGTACACTTACACTTTTGTTTACTTCTTGTCACATAAGTCGAACTAATTTTTTGATCAAATCATCATGTATAAACATATCACATCTGGTTAGCTACAAACACAACCATCATAGGTAAAAATCATGAATTGCATGCAATCATCATAAACCATAATCATAAATCACATATAGCCATCATAAGTCATACTTGTATATCACATGCATAATAGAACTGAAATAAAATATCGATACTTATCCTTTATTGGTCCTTAATTCTACCTTTGTTCTTTCTGTACACACACTGGATTGGTTTCCATAGCTGGAAACCACCCAATGTATTTTCTTATCTTCAATCACATACACATATACATAATGTACATCAAAAGATGTACACCCACATACGACATACAACACCATACAATACACGCACCCATACTGGCATACAACACATCCATCTACACCCAATGTACAATACAACAGAAAACATACGCCTACATCGGCATACGACACATACACCTACACCCGATGTACAATACAACAAAACACATACACCTACATCCAGTGTACAACACAACACATTACATATACATATACAAAGTGCAACGCAATGAATACATGTCATGATACCATGACTACACGATGGACATACATAGTATTGCATGCCCACAACATAACATGTATGACATGCACACAATACCAGATGTATACCAGTACTATATGCACAACATGTACACAACACCACATGCATAATGTGTGCACAGAATCACATGTGCATGGCACCACCTACACAGCCTGTACAGAATGCCAAATGTACACCGTACCACTTGTACAATTTTTAAACAATATCGCATGTACACAACACCAAATTCACGACATGTACACGACACCACATGTACACAACACTACATGCACAACATGTACACGACACCACCTGCACACGACACCACATGTAAAACATGTACACAACACCACATACACACAATACCGCATGTAAAATCATGCACACAACACCATATTTACATAGCACCGTATGTACAACACGCACACAACACCATTTTTACATGGCACTACATATACAACATGTACATAGCACCATATGTACAAAACACCTCATATCCAACATGCGCACAACACCATATGAACACATCACAGCATATCCAACATGCGCATAGTACGATATGTACACAACTTCACATATACAGCATGTACATAGCACCATCTATACCTAGCATTGCATATGCAATCTACACACAAAAACATATATACACAACATTGTATGCACACAACACCACAGGTGCAACATGTACAACATATATACAATAGTATTACTGCACGTCCATAGATCACACACTGACTCCATAAAGCAACCTTTCTTCTAGTGTCTTTCAACTATCCATGCTTATCCTAGCATGTTGTGGATGAAATTTTTTTCATTCCGTTGATGTATCTCTCAGTATTACCTATCCAAAACATAGGAATAGTAATAACACATAATATCTAGTCATATCCACATGATACTAACCTCATATATATGCCAGGTTTACTCTTCCCACTTGATTCCTCATAATACCAATAACCTCTTCATGTCATTTCCCTGCATAAGCAATGATTCCTCCACAAGAATGATCCCTGACAACCCTGTCATACAACAACATACATACATACATATATACATTGAAATATCAACATAAAATAAACATGACCACTGACAACCCTGTTAGACAACAAAAGACATACATACATATATACATATATAGACATCAGCATAATCATGATCACAACATAATTACCAAATAACACAAGGTCAAAGTTAAGAGAACTTCCTTTATCTATGCACACCATGCACAATATTGAGAACAACCTTTCCAAAAATAGCCAAAGCATTTGAAACCTCAGGTCCATTTACTTTACCCTTTTATGTTTCCTTTCTCATGTCTGTATTTCCATCGTCCATTTACCACAATAAACCCAACAAGTCTAACCAAATTTCATACTCTTGCCTTCAACTTCTTTCACTCATGCACTGAGTTTCATTTGGGTCTTAGATTACCTATTAGGTACCACACATCTTTCCCAAAGCTCCATTAACTTTTCTCTTTCCCAAACCAATTCCCAAGACCCAAAAGAATAAAATGCGAGAGTGAGAACAAAATCAAGAAGACCATGAAAATCCAAAAGAAATACGACACCGCAAAAAAGTGGCAAGGCCTTGAACTCGACATAAACAAAGATGCAAATTAATCACAACAAGTCACAAAAGACCAAAATTAAAAGACTGGAAACAAACACCATGACTCAATCCCCATGGTTCCTAGTACTTCCAAAGGAAAGCTCGACCTAAGCCTTGTTCAAGACTTAATGGAAATCTCTTTTTCCATGCAATCCCCTACATCATACTTCCATACACATAATTGTCAGTGTAAGATATAAACATATAATATACCAGTTATCTTACCTTGTTGTAATAAGCATGTTTCCTTGTAGTTGAACACATTCATGCCATCTCTCAAGGGGACCCAATTCACTTCGAAGATCCAGTTGTAACTAGAAACATGCAGTTATTTATATAAAAAAATAAACTATTACCTTGTCATGTTAATACCAAGCATGTTTCCTGTAATTGTTCACACATGTCAATCACATATTAAAAATATCAAGACAAAATTTCTATTAATTTGAAATCAACATTTACCAAGTCTAACAATAATTTCATAATCAATAATCAACTCAAATTCATCATTCATAATACATAATGCTACAAATATCACCTACTTACACTCAAGTACATATCAATTGTCTCAACACGTATCTGTTAGTACAACCATCTTAAAACAGGATCATTTCTTCAAGAAATATTATGGACACCTACTCATATCATGCAATTAATCAAACATTCAAATAGTTTGTAAACGTACCATGTTAGATAACTAAATTACATAATTAAACACTCAAACACCAAATAGATGACATAATCAAATAGTCAATCATCAAGTATACGACATAATAAAACTCATAACATCCTCTTCTTTACTATATGTTTAATCTATTTACATATAATTCCATATTACTCTTATATTTTATCATTAATCGAAGTAGATTGTTGCTAACATAAGTCTAAAAGATCGCAGATAAGTTATATGTCAGCCGGAACACCGGCCGCGCCGAAAACAAATAAACTCGCTGTCAAATAATCCGCTGCCGAAACAAATAATTGCCGAAACAAATCAACAGACACGCAAATTCCGTCACTATCCGTAATTTGCGATTCTGGAAGAGTATTTTTTGGAACAATGGAAACAACATGAAGACGTGGTTACACAGATTATTCTGAAGATAGTACTCTTTTTGTATCTGTTGTAACAATATCTTTTTATGGAAGAACAGAATAGCCTGTTTTAAGAAAGAAGAACAGATTTGGGATAAACGTAGATTTGCTCTCATGTAATTGTAAGAGATGTCTCCTCTTTAAAAAGAGGAGACATCATCATTAGAAGGGAGTTCGAGTTCGAAAGCTACAGGAGAACAT